>JAPFUP010000226.1:0-102542 GCA_030780425.1 Beauveria varroae | reverse complement strand
CCCCCCCCCGCCGGCCCCCCCCCCCCCCCACCGATCCATAATTCCCCCCCCCCCCCCCCCCCTCCTTTCTTTTTCTTCTCAACTGTCAGCATACACGATCCGTCTCGCAGCGGATGGGATGGTGTGAGACAGGACGCAGTATTTTTGAAAGCCCCCGGACCACGTCAATGGTGGGAAAGAAAAAGGAAAAAGGTAGCTGATATTTCCTCGCCAAATCTAGTTGGGGCTTTTCTCCGCGGGTACGGCCGCGGCGCCGGCCGCCCGAGATGCCGTCAGAAATTAGGCGAAAAGGTGAGAGGACAAAAGTACTTTTCTCAAGGTGGAAAGCGGAGGGCTGCAAAAGGAGATGTGTAAACTCAGACAGAGAACTTGTAGGATGAGGAGGGGGCGTAAGAGAAGGAAAAAAACCCAGCGAGAGAGAGAGAGAGAGAGACGCAGGGCAAGGGTAAAAGGGAGGGAGGGGGTGTGGTCGTGACCTTGGCACATGGCCATGATGATTGTTTTAGTTTCTTTTTTCTTGTCTTCTTCTTCTTCTTCTTCTTCTTCTTTTTCTTCTTCTCTTCTTCTTCTCCGGGACTTTTCCTCCCTTCGTGTAGGCAGTCCCCTGCAACATGCCGGCTTTTCCGTCTTTTTTCGCCTCAAAGTGCGCCGCGTGTAAATGGTCATGTTCCACTGTGACAGCGGCAAAACATGTCGATCCCTCCCAGCGACACGAGACGATGTATGATTTTATCGGCTCCCGCTGGAATCAACAGACAGGACTTCAATCATCCTCCCTTCACCTGTAATACTGTAATCTGTACTCCGTACTTACAGGGTCTATCCTGGGCACGAGGCTGAGAAAGGGCAAGACGGGGGGAGAGGGCTTGGACCGGCCGGCTGGCTTTTCTTCCCTTCTCTTGCCTTGCCGCAGGCGTTACATTTGATGCATTACGGTACCGAGAGAACGGATGAGGGGAGGGGAGGGGGGACGATGTCCGTTGGAGCAGCTGCCCGTGAGAAGCCCACACTTGCATTCCTGCTTGACCTCTTTTCTTTTTTTTCTTCTGACTAGTCATCTTCGGAGAAATCTCTTCCCTGCTTCATACGTCTACTGCTGGCTGCGCATGACCACTAATAAGGAGTATATACGGAGAAACTGACCTTTTCGAGTCTGATTTCTTTTTTTGAGACAAGATCATGCACTCCAGACTTTTATTCGGGTTTGCTTTTTTGTTTTCCCCCCAAAGGTGCCTCGTGTAGCATTTCATGTCCCCTCTTCTCTTCTCATCTGGCATATTGGCCCCCATGCAACGTTGAAGTTGTAACCCACCACCCAACCACCCAACCACCAGAACAGTAAAAGCGCAGAATGCGGGCTGAAACACAACTTTTTAGTATAGACGAGCAAAAAAAGCAATCAGTCTACTCGAGACACTTTCGTATTCTTTTGCTCGTGATGGCCGCGAGAATCGGAAGAAGGGGGGGAGAGGAAAGGCAATGACGCACCGTGCCTGCAGGGCGTCCCGTCACCTGTGCCACCTTTTTACTCTGACGTTGGCTCCGGGCCGATGGGATGAAGTAGGAGGTTGGTGGGTAGGATATTGTTTCGATGATGGTTACCTCATAAGTGTTAGACCCCAAAGTCGTCGCGTCTTTTGCTCCGGCAAGAAATGCATCTCTTGGCGGCGGATTGTCGCCGGATTGGTCTGCACCTTGGTGACGATCCGAACAAGCCTCGTCCGTGTTCCAGGCTTGGGGGAGGGGGGGGTATGCTTTGTGCATATTCTAGTAGCCCGTACGGAGTAGAATGCGCTTTCCGAGTACGACGAGCCTGGATATCAGTCAAGGTCGTTCATGTATCGATTGACTAGCGAGAAAGTCAGTGTACTTTGGCTGTCATGTACGAGCTGGATGAGCGTCGGCGGTGACGTCTTTGGTCATGATAGATTCTGTCTCTACTATTATTGACTCAATCATTCTTCGCTTGAATTGTAGTTGCGTGTCGCTAATATCCCAAGCAATGTAATCTCATCTCAAGCAATCCAATGTCGCCATTCCATTCTATAATGACCATGATTCTTCCCCCTCGAAACATCTACTCAGCGCATCATAAACTCAAAGTCTTCATCGTCCGACTCGTCATGAAGGCCATCTTCTTCATCATCCAGCGCCATTTCCAGAAACCTGAGAATCCACGCCTGCTGCGCCGGGTTAAGCTGCGCATCTAACCGCTCCAACTCTCGCTCCACCACTTCTTGCTCTCGTCCGACCAAGGGAACGAACTGTCGTCTCGCAGGACCCTCCCCATACAAGTTCCGTCGTCCCCCTCCACGTTCCGGGGCTGCGCCACCCCGACCTCGACCGCGCGCCGCAGCTCGTCCGCGAGCGGGCCCCCTCTGTCCTCTGTTGTTGTTGCCGCCACCACGGCCGCGGCCACCGCGTCGTGCTGCTTGGCCCGGCGCTGCTGCAGCAGCCTCTGGGGCGTCGTTTCTGGGCACACGCGCTGCTGGGTCATCCATGACTCGCAAAACAAGGGGCGCTTCTCGCGCGACAGCTGGTCGTCGTTGCTGAGGCTGCGGCTCTTCCGGTAAAGGTTCATCATTGGCGCCGTTGTCATCGAGGACTGATTCTTCGCCGTCGCTTTCCTCGTCTTCAGGGGGGAGAACCAGCATGTCCTCCTCCACAGGCGCTGGCATCGCTGCGGCGCCTGGCGCTTGGCCTTGTCCGCCGCCGAATCCGAGCCCGACGTCGTTACCATCACCACCCTCCAGCTCCCAGAGCCGCATGTAGCAGGAGGTCACCTTGCCATTGGGCTGCATGTTGTAGTGCTTGTACGGGTTGCTCGGATCTAGCCACGCTGAGCAGAGGTAGCAAAAGTGCGTGTCGCAGCGCGAGCAGACCATGTGGTTGCAGCCATGCGTCTTTTGCGCCGGGGCAGAGCATGTCGGGCAGGGCGAGGTATGCAGTTCGAGGTACGCCACTGAAGCCTTTTCCTCGTCCGTGAGCTCCTCTTTCGTCTTCTTCCCTGTACAGCGCACGAATTCGCCATGCCAGGACTGAAGACACCTGCTGCAGAAAGCGAAGCCGCAGTCATCGCACACGCACAGCAAGTCGGCCGGGTTGAATTTGGCTTTGGTGGTAGCTTTCCCCTTTTTCTGGATGTTGTCCTCTACTTCCGTATCTTCGTCGTCGTCATCGTCGTCTGACACGTCAACGAGTTCAAAACCCTGGGGCTTTTTGTGCTTCTTGGAGCGGGCGGCGCCGTTGCACCACTGTCGCGGGCAATAGATGGTGTTTCTGTCTGATTCCAGTTCCGTCTTGTACTTGAGCGTGACATATCTCTTGACGAGCTCCTCCGACAGGCCGATCTGAAGCAATTCGCTAGGGCTGATGAACGTCTTTAGCTTCTTGGCGGAACGCCCAGCGGAGGCGGCAGGACTCTTTGAAGCTCGCTCTCTGGCGCAGTTGGGTGCCAAACACCGCACAGTGACAAGATCACCGCTTTTGATGGCGTCCCCGTAAAAGTCGCATAGACACTGAACGCAGAATATGTGGCCGCAGTCCATCATTTTGTGGCAGCTCGTGCCTTTCTTCGGGTCTGCATGTATCGTCAGCGGGAGTTGATAGAAACGGAACGTCATTCCAGCTTACCCAAGCATACGCCACACTCGACCGTTTCCCTATCAAAGGCTGCTTTTTTTGCCTTGATATCATAGTCCAGTACAGCGAGCTTGTGCTCAGGGTCGACAGCGAGGGTTCCGTCAGTCCTGATGGTGCCGAAGACGTCTTCGGCACCACGCTGGATATGGTCAATGTATGTGTATGCGACCATGTCACGCCCCATTTCTTCCCAGAGTCGCGGCCCATCCTCCTCCAGTTGCGCGAGGGTGTCATCGCGCAGCCACTGCGACGTCATTTTCAGCGTAACCTGCGGAGGACACGACTCTGGGTAGCCATCCGGAAGATTGAAAAGTATCGTAATGGGTGGGAGATGCGACACTTGAAGAGAGTCGAGGGGTGGCGGTAGTGCTGCTGCTGCCGCGCCTGGGTCGCCATTCTGCGATGCCGGTTCCTCATCGATGGCGTTTCCAACGGGCGGAAAAGTAACCGTCAAAGGCTCGGCCAGCTCGACAGGTATCGCAAGCTCAAAGGCAAACGGCGAATCGGCGCCCTGGGGCCGGTGCAGCTCCGGGAAGATGGCCTCGAGCGTTTCCAGCTCTGTGCGACGCACGTCGTCGCTGTCATCGGTGGGATCCATGGTAGTATGTGTCGCGCGTCTGCGTCATAATTATGTGTCTCAGACTTTGAGATCGAAATTGCAGACCGAAAAGATTTGTCTCTGCGTTTTATAAGGTAGGATCGATCATCTAGACATAACGAATATCGTACGCGGGGTGGCAATGTAGTTAGCGCTAAAAGGAGGATTTTGTGCAATGTGGCGGCGGGTTTTGATGGCGTGTCCCGTGCAGCGCGAAATGGATAACGCGGCGATTGATGATGATTATATTCCGAGCATGAATATGGAAGAGGAGAAAAACTTGTAGATGAACGGCTCCTGTTTGGAATCTAATGGGGCTAACCTTTGAGGATGGCGGTATGACTCTTCTTGGTTGGTAGGTACTTGCTTGGGCTGATGAAGGCGCTACACTTTTGACTGGTTTGCCGCTGACTTGCGGCCGGCCGGCCCGCCTGGCCCACGCGTCTTCACCCCCCACCGAGAAACCTCCGCTGCTTGCTTCCATTGCATCACCAGCATCTTCACGCAGCCTTGTGGGAGCACAAAAGGGGTTGCGGGCGAGTGCTTTGGCTCGTTTTCTTCTTCGCAAAATACTACGTTGTCATTAATTTTAGTTTCTTTTTTCTTCTCGAATTACAGGCTCAGCATGCGATAAAGCTCAACACCCTCATAACTCTTCCACCCATCTGCGCGCATATTGCCTCCCCTTCGCCACCATGGGCTACGACGAAGCCGCCGCGCCACTGGCGTCTCTCTCCATCACGCACGTTTACTATGTGAGTACCATCCCCCACCATCATTCTGCACGCCCTTCCCCCAGCGCTGTCATTTACTGACCCTTTGTCCGTTTCACCGCCCTCCGACCCTCAGGACCCCGACGATCGCATCTCGCTTCTGTGCGCCTACCTCGCCCTCCTCCCACAAGCTCTCGGCATCGTGTACCTCACCCTCATCTTCGCCTCACGCGAGGCCGAGATCGCGCTGCTCTTTGCCGGCCAGCTCGCCTGCGAGGCCCTCAACTTTCTCCTCAAGCGCCTCATCAAGGAAGAGCGCCCGCGCCGCATACACGGCAAGGGCTACGGCATGCCCTCGTCCCACGCCCAGTTTGTCTTTTTCTGGAGCGTCGCCCTCTCGCTCTTCCTCCTCGTGCGCCACAGACCGACAACGCTCGGCAGGCCGACGACGACGCCAGGCGGCGCTAGGCTCGTCGCGCGCCTGGCCGTCAGCGCCGCGAGCCTAGGCCTGGCCGCCGCCACCGCCTGGAGCCGCGTCTACCTCAACTACCACACCCCGAAGCAAGTCCTCGTTGGCAGCTCCGTCGGCGTGCTATTGGCCGTTGCGTGGTTCGGCGTTACCGCGGCGCTGCGCAGCTCGGGTCTGCTGGCGTGGGCGCTCGACCTGCCCCTCGTGCGCGCGTTTCGGATAAGGGACCTCGTTGTGGAGGAGGACCTTAGCGAGGCGGGCTGGAACCGGTGGGAGGAGAAGAGGTTGGCCAGGAATAGAAAATCGAAAAGCTCAAAGTCTCAATGAAAACAACATGCATCCGAGGTTGGAGCTCCCTCTTGACACTAAAGGACCATCGAAGTAATTCTGGCATCTCTAATGTAACGTCGCTGCTATGCTACTTTGCTCATTCATATAGATATACCCCATGTACAGTAGCAACATGAATCATGTTTATAGACCTCAGAACTGAAATAGAACAAAGAAAATAAGTATAAATCGTCTAATCATATAAGAAACAGGGGAAAAAACGCTAAGAAAAAAAGATAGCAAGGCCACCCGTGTATGCAGCCCATGTTCCCGTCTATGAAAACAAGATGATACAGTGTAGTACATGTCTCACAGACCTAGTTCCCCTGTGTAACTTTCGACTCAAAAGAAAGAAATATAAAGCCCTTCAAATCCATTCCGAGGGCCGCTTTTCCGTTACCGACCCCGTGCGCTCCCACGGCGACATCCGGGGATCTTTGTCTGACGGGCTCGACATGGTCGCGCTGTTTGCCGGGCCATCGGGGCTGTACACCGTCGGACTGAGCAGCATCTGGCTCTCGCGCTCCTTTTGCTTGCGTTCCTTCTTGGACGGCTGCAGCGGCGCCGGCGGCAGCTGCTTCGCCGGGTCGACCCAGACGGTGCTTCCGACGCGCACAGAGCTGCGAGGAGAGACGGGTTCCCTCGCCGCCGCCGCCGCCGCGGTGGAGCGGATGGTCTGAGGGTAGATGGACGAAGTCGGGCGCGGCGTGGGCATGCGCTCCTGCAGGTATGAAAGACCGCCGCCGCCGACCGCGCGGGGCATGTCGTTGACGTTGGAAAGGCGGAGGCCAATCTGCACCGTGGCAGAGGACCCCATAGACGAGTCCCGCTGGTGGCTCGGCACAAAGCCGGGCATCGGCGGCAGCAGGCTGGAAATGTCCCGCCGTATAATGTCAATCTCCATGGCCTCGAGATCCTCGTCATTCACCTCGGCACTTTCGCCACGGGCGAGCGTGGGCGGCGTATAGGTGGCGGCGGGAAGAATCGACAATGGCTTGGCGTTGAGTGCCGGAGTTTGCTGCTGCTGCTGCGGCGGCGGTTGCTGCTGCGGAAAGACACTGTACGACGCCTTGCGGGCGTGAGACCTGTGTGGCGAACCGGCAGAGTTGACAGAGCCTGTCGCGCTCGACGTCTGTGCTAGGCCGATCTGGCTTTCCGCAACCATGCTTTGGCGGTTTGCGCCGCTAGATGAGTCTGACTGGTACACGCGCGGGGGCAGAGAGACGGGCTGCTCCATCTGGTTCGTATATGTCTCCGCCATGTGTGATTTGCGAACCTGCCGCTTCCTCGTCTGCTTCTGCTGCTTCTCACGATCCATCTCGAAATAGCCCTTACGGCCGATGTTGCTTCTATGGCAGGTGCGCAAGAAAACGTAGAGGCCGCCATTCGTCAGGGCGGTCAAATTGGTGGCCACCATGGCAGCCATGGACAAATTGCCGCGCAACTGAGAAACCTCCATATCGTTGCGGACAGTAAGACTGGCGAAGAATGGTATCACAATGCTCTACTGATGTGTTAGTGATCGTAGTATTTCAAGTCGAGTGGCAGATGAACTCTTACGTTTGTGATGGCGCCGATGCACATGTAGTAGACCATTCGCGAGGCTGCAATCCTCTCGATGACGGCGCCTGTTGAGCTTTGATAGAGTCTTATAAACGTGATGACGCTGCCGAGCAGCAGACTTCCGGATATGGTGGTAAAGAGGGCAAAGCACAGAACTCGATATCTTTGCACGAACCAAAACAGTGAGGCGAAGCAAAAGTTGGGCGGCTGCACCACACGGGTGACTGCATATGTTGCAATGAGAGAGACGACGACCAGCGCTGCGCAGATGGAGACTGTCCACTTGCCAAAGCTGTCAAAGGCCCGTCGTCGAAAGGCGCGCACGGTAGTCTCCATTCCGAAGACAAACTGGATGTATGGTACAATGAATATGGCTATAGGTAGTTAGAAAATACTTGATCCATGTCAAATTGATAGACTGAGGCACTTACTGGGCAACATGACTTGTGAAATGGGCAAACAGCCAAGAATCAGCAGTCCTTGTAGGCCCTTTGACTGCTCAACAGCAGTAATGATCCCTTGAATAATAATCCCGATTGCCAAAGTGAATGGGAAGATATTCATGGGACCTATTATTTTATACATTGAAGTCCTATGCAGATTGGTCAGTACTTTGGTATCTTTTGCGTCACCGCAGTTCATGATTTTGTACCTCAATTTCATCTTGGGATCGGCCCTCTTGGCAGACCAGTAGCAGTCTCCAAAGATGCCCACGGCTAAGACGAGTCCTACCACTGCATTGAAGCTGGCGAGAATAATGCCCGACTGCCGTACCGTCTTGGAGGTGGCGAATCGTAGCTCGTTGATGACTGCGTTTGTCGAATTGGCTTGGAACTGGAAGCCGGTCCAGTCTGTGGTGAAAGATCCATTACCAATAATTCCCTCTGCAGCTGCCCTGATATCGAAAACGTGGAGATTTCTGGCGCCCATGTTTCCTTTCTTTTTGAACTTGGCTGGCTAGATTATAGATTTGCTTGTTCCTCTGCTAGAAATAAGTCGGGTGCGAAAAAGCACACTGGCCTGGCCAGATGTCTATTCGGTATTGGCCGACATCTAGCTTTCGATGACTTTCTGGTGACCTTTCAAGCCAAGCCGTTGATGCTATTGATCTGCTGTTTGTGGTGTTTGTGGTGTTTGTGCTGTCGTGCCTGTAGTTACTGTTCTTGTTGTTCTTGAACGTCGTTGCACTTGCGAGCTCGTTTGTCGACAAACACGAATGTAGGAGACGGATTGAATCGCTATTAGTGGGATGTAGGTAGAAGATGAGACTTGGAGAAGAGAGAAACAAACATGCAAAGAAAAAGAACCCTTTCCAAAACGTGACGAGAGACACTTCTTGAATCAGGGACCCGTGGGGATCAAGACGGCTCCAGCATAGATGTCAGGTCCACCACGCATAATCGGCATACCAAGCTCTCAGGGTATACACCCTATCTGGTCCTCTATTGACCCCAAACGGTCGAACAAAGCTTCCTTCGGCATCTAAATCTGCCGGGTCGAACAGGCTTGCACACCTCCCAAACACACCAAGCCAGCCCACCTCGCTGGCTCCCTCACTCCTCGGCGCCACCCTCATGAGAGAAGAACCCGGGGTTCGATTTTCCTTTCTTTTTCCCGCCACAAATATGCATGGGCTTTGCATGGCATCCGGTTCTCTTGGCATGCAAGATCCATAAAAAGGTCGGGGCTTTTCTGGGGGAATGAAGAAACGCCACGAGTCACGGAAGGTGGCAGCCAAGGTTGTATCGAGACTCCATCTGCATCAGCATACCACCTGCGGCAAAGCAAGGAGCAGTGCTAGTACAGCTGCAAGACAGCTGCAAGTCAGCCGCGAGTAATTTTAAAATGCCCATGAAAAAGAAAGCATTGGTTCGAACCAATGTTTTTGCTTTTCCTTTGTTCTTTGACAAGATGAACAGGACTAACGGTGGCTTCCGCTGCTCTGCATTGAAGCCACATGGTGACAGTATACTCGATATAGTATTAAGGCCCTTGACACACTCATTCCACATTTCGGGCCGGGGTTGCCACCGTGCATAAAGGACAGCTTGACATGATAATTTTGGAATATTAATTGGAATTGCGGCGGCAGACTCCGATATTCTCCGCCAGCAGTGGCTGGTGCGATGTAAAGTGGGTGGCGGCAGTGTGAAGCATCGATGCAACACTCTACAGTTTCGGATGGCGGACCCTGGCGATTCAGTTTGAGCATGGAGATGGCGACTTGCGCCGACACTGGATTGGCCAATCCAGCCATCTTCTGGGTCTGCCATCTTCCATTTCAAGATTTAGGCAGTCCAATTTGGGGTTTTCGGGCCGGATAAAGTGCCGCCTGTCAGACAGCAGCCAGCTATACGCGTGCTATCACCAGGCAAGCATATAGCATGGCATGCGTGCATAAAAGGGTACGGCTTGAGGAGAGTAAATCGGCGACTGCCGCTTTCCCGGCTATTGCAGTCCATCGGTCGAGTTCAACAAAGTCGAATCGACCAAATCAATCAGTCATTTGTGAATCACAGAATCATGCCATCTTTTGACGATGGCTGCATACGCTGCAACACATTGCAATGCATAGCCCTCGATATGGTTCCTTTCCCGTCCACACCTTGAATCTGCCGCACTATCGTTTCCGCTCGCAACATGTTCGAAGGGGAAGCTCCGTGCGGGTGCAGAACGATTAGCAGCGATGAGGCACAGCGGGTATCAGCTAGTGGCCGCTAACTGTCTGGCCGCTAACTGGCATGGCGTCGTTTTTATTCTGGGGAAAGATGTTGAAGGTCCCTACCTACGCTGTTCTAAAGAAGACGAAATCGAATTGTCATTATTCGCCATGTTTGAGATGTCGTGCAGAACATAGACACTAGAGAAATCGCCGTATCTTGGCTCGCTTGGCAGGTCAAATCGAGTTCTAGAAAGGGAGGAAGCAGCAATGCGGCTGCCATGATTTGTAATGCATTTTGGGTCAAGTAATACATCCGGTAGATTTTCGTTTTTTTTTACCCTTGACGAGTAATAGAAGTTGTAACAGTTCGCCGTGCGCGAAAGATAGATCGGTGGCAAGGTCGATAGGCTTGGCTCGGAGTCAGTGGCGCACTTTTTGGCAATGCCATGGTCAATGGTTAATGCATTAAAGGCGAGAAGCGGCACGAGTTTGCAGGTACGCAGGCACGGCAGGCAGCAAGGAAGGCACAGGGTATTCGTGTCAAGATTCACAAGCCAATCTGGCTTGTTGCATCATCATGAAGTTGCTCCCCAACCAGCGAGTCTGCTGACTTCATCTTTGATTAGCGCACCAGACGCACATGGGCAAATTCTAGTTTTCCCAGACGCCGTCATGAATGCCTCATAGAAAATAGAAGCGGAGAAGATAGTCTCGTTTTCCGGAGCCAAGTTTCCGGCGGCATCTCGATGGAGTATTAAAGGTGTTGGAATGAGGTAGCTGACACGTCATGAGCAGGCTCGCAGACGAGTAGAAATGCGTGACAACCTTGATTGTGGGTTTTTGTGCCACACTGTGGCGCCCCGCCCCGTCACTTTACTGTGGCTTGTGCAACGTCAAAAGATGCAATTGTCAAGACGGCGAAGAGTCGTCGATTCGTCGTCCAAGTATTGGCCAGGAAGCCTATATTCTGTGGAAATCGTGACCTATATTCCTTCCTTTCTATTAGGCCGCCACCTTTTTAGACGACTGTGCGACCTTGACCTCCAGGCCGGAAATGCAGATGACGTCAGGACTCTGGCATGCAGCCTCCAACTCTTCCGTTTGATGGACAGGAACGGCCGATCACGAGCATCACAAGCAAGAAAGATGCGCAAACGCCACGTACATACGTAATTACAAGTGAGGGGTATGAACCCTTTGACTTTGTTTGCAAGCCCACTTCCCGTATTCAGTCGTCTATATAAGTCCCATCTCTGCGCCCAGATCTCACATCTAAGTTCTATATCCTCCACGCACAATCTCTACAAACAATTCAAACTTCAAACTTCTTCAAACAACTCAACAATCCCAGCACAATGGATTCCATCAAGCAGGGTGTCAACTACGTCTCCGAGCAGGCCCAGAAGGCCACCTCCGGCACCAGCAAGGAAGCTAACAAGGAGGTTGCCAAGGACAGCAACGCCAACGCCAGCACCCGGTAAGCATACTCAGTCATAAGCATGATGCTAGGTCCATAGCTAACACTTCCCTTTAGCCTCAGCGCCGCCAAGGATGCCGTCGGCGACAAGGTCAACGAAAGCGGTCACGATGCCAAGGCTAGTGCGCACAAGCAGCAAATTTAAGCCCATTATTCTGCAACAGCGAAGGGATGCTAGGATTGATTGCTCTCGATTGCTATAGATTCTGAATACCCTACTTTAGTCAAATAACATGATACTTTGGCAAAACGACCTCTGATGTGAGAGTTATACGTGAAGTGAGGTCGAAGATCCTTCCGCCGCCACGGTGCTTGTTGTGATGAACACTCCCAAAATTGACGTGGTATCGGCGGCGCCAACGAACAAATAGCACAGTCGAAAAGGATTCTCCCTTATTGGCCCTTTTTGAACGCACGAACAGCAAAGGCGTGGGAGATATCCTGGTACGAGTACCACAGAGCATACAGCGGAATGAACACCCATAGCATGTTGAAGAAGACGAGGTACACCCACATGTACATGAAGTTGCTACCATCCAGGTTGACATTGCCGACGAGCCATTCGGGACAAAACGTTATGAATCCTGACTCACAGTATTAGCTCATCATCCTTTCATCCTTGTTCCATCAGAGCTCCCCGTGCTCTCCTTGCTAAACACTTACCGCCGTACAGCTCGCACGTAGCCAGCACCACCATCCAGAAGCTCGCCTTGGGGTCCCTCTTGGCAATCAGGTACGCGACATACAGCGCCACCGGCCCGTCAAAGAAGACGGTCAGCAGCTCGAGGCTGATGACGCCGAGATCCGCGCCGGCCCAGCGCCTATCCGCGCGGGCATACACCATCCACAGCTGCGCAAACGGGTTGTTGGCGCCACCCGCCTGCGGGCCGTAGACCCGCGCCGCCGCGCCGCTGTGCCCGAGATAGTTGAACGGCGACGCCATGAGCCCCGCGGCGGCCGGCGCCGAAGCCTCGACGTACGAGAAGAAGCAGTGGTACAGGAAGCTGCCCTCGAGGATGAAATGGCACAGCGCGTCGGCGAGATGCCACACGAAGAGGAAGCGCAGCGCTGAAGGGGTGTTGCCTCGCGGCGGCAGGAACTGGCGCGACGCGGCGTAGGCGACGCCGACAATGCCGCCCGTCGCGGCGAGCGACACGAGCGTCGCGGTGTCGAACAGGTCAGGGGGCAGGGCGGGCGAGCTCATTTTGTGTGTGGCTTGTATGCAATACACTCCGTTAGAGGCAAGTTTGAACCGGCTCGCAGTTTGGCAAAAAGCGATTATAGAAGTTAGGGGTTGGGTCCAGGGGGGGTCCCGAATTGGATCAGCGGGGGGCTGGCATCATGGGTGTGGTTGTACATGCGGCCGCAGACACAAACTGCAGAAGGAAGCCTCAATTGTGTTGATCGCTGCGTAGCGGGGGCAAAGCAGGCTGTGAAAAACTTGGGTAGACGATATCAATGAATTTATGCATGTCTCAAGAGCAAATGTCAGGCCACTTTTCGTCGTTTTGGTGCAAAAGAACTAATATGGGCTGAACGGCCCCATACTGAAGATGTGCTCTTTGAGATGACCATGTTCAATGTACATATATATACTTGTTCATTATGCAACCCTTTATAAGATCCCATATAATACTATCCTCCAGCCCTCGACCACAAGCACAGAAGCAAAAAGGCGTCCGCAGCCCTCCCGTCTAAATGCAAAACAAAAAGCGACGCCATTCGAAGGAGCCTCACTGATCCCAAGTCTTGAATTCCTTTTGCTTCTGCCTTGTGTTCCACCCCAGCTTGCCGCTGATGCTATTCACCCAGTCCTCGCTCCGCCGGCCCTCGGTTTGCACCGACGCAAATGGGTACCGGCTCGCGCTAATTGTCACGTAGTCGCCTGGCTTGAGCTCAACGCGCTCGCGGCCGTCAAAGCTGGCCCACGACGACGTCCGCGCGCCGTACGGCACGCCCACGCGCAGCACAATTGTGTCAGGCAGAATAATGGGCCGAAACGAGAGCGTGTGCGCGCAGACCGACGTCACGAGCATCACGGGGTTCTCCGGATGGCACAGGGAGCCGCCGGCCGCGAGGTTGTACGCCGTCGAGCCCGTCGGCGTAGACACGCAGATGCCATCGGCCAGGATCGAGGTAAAGTGCTCGTCGTCGCCAAAGAGTTCCGTATACGACATGGCTGTTGGGCGAGGGAGGGGGGAGGAAAAGGCTCGTTAGCTCATCTGCATCGGTTTGGCATAGATGGCGATACTTACTCGGGTTCGGCCCGCGATCAACGACTACCTCGTTGAGAATCTCGTACGTTCCGTCTGGCCGGTGCGTGTGGGCATCTTCTCTCTCCTCGCCAATGAGTTCTTCGACGAGATCTCGCTTCCTGTGCGGCTCGTTCTCGTCTTCTTCCTCACTCGTCGTGCCGCCCTCTCCGATTTTGAGGCCATCCAGTTGCTCGGACGCAGTCTTTGTACGCCGTATACTGCGCATGACGGTGCTTTCGAATCGCAGCCGCAGACTGACGGTGACACCTTTGGTGAAGGCCGAGGTGAGGGTCGGCGCATAGTCTTCAAAATCAAACTTTGTCAGGAATCCGAGGCTGCCTAACGCAAAGCTGAGCACCGGAGGCACGATGCGCTGAAACAGCCAACTCGCATACAACACAGTCCCGTCGCCGCCCAGCGTGATGACGAAATCAAAAACATGTGGCCTACTACGGCACATGTCTTCATCCCAGAAGCGTAGTCTCTTCTTGACATCTTCATACGCTTGTGCCCGATCCAGGCTGGAGTCTTCGGCCGCATACTTCTCGCATATATCGTTGATGAGACCGTCCACGTTGAACTTTTTGTTGTCTCGCAGCTTATCCTGAACATACACTACGTATTTGACGTCGCGGTTCAGGCACAGCAGCCAGGATGCCAGCTCTCTCGTGGTAGGTATCAAGTCCTGGTCGTATATCTTGGTCAATAGCATAATGGACTTGACGCGCACACGAATGCGCATGCTGCTGAGCCGTCTGCTCAGCTCGCGCACGCCCCAGGCCATGTCGCTGAGCTGCTTCTTGGTGAGCATGCGCGATGGGGCTTCGCGGTTCTCGGCATTCGTATCCTCGTGGTGCCGCTGCTGCATGGCGAGAAAGTCCACCTCGGACGCGCTCCGCATCATCTCGCGAGTCCAATCCTGCTGGTCGGGCTGACCAACCTCGCCGCTGTCTAGACTCGTGGGATCGACAATGGCGCGAGATTGGCGCCGCTCAGAACCGTGCGCGCCAGTGGTCGCCAGCGACACGCTGTTCGAAATGGAAGCTGGTACAAGCATAGAACCGTCGACCTGGGAGCTGGCACCGCCTAGAGCGGGATGCGCCCTATATGACTTGGCTGGCTGGGGTTCGCCGCCATGTCGCTGGCTCTCGAGGTACTGCTGCACCATGCCTTGTCTGCGCTGCACAGTGACGGAGTTCCAGGTCGGATGTTCGGAGGACACAAGGGAAGATTTTCGTCTATATGGATTCGTTGGATCAAATACAACCTATATTGTTCACAACCTCACGGCATTAGCATTGCAATTCGGCGCACCGCCATGATGCCGGCCTGCGCTCCCTCGGGGGGCCGGATGCAACGGAAACGTGGCAGACACGAACCTCTACTGCTTTGCACTCCTCGTCGCTACCATCGGATCCATCGTCAAAGACCAGGTCATGCTGTTTATCTGTCGTCTTTGGCACTTTGTCCTCGCTCGGGACCTTGTCGGCCTCCATTCTGTTTCTGCGATGATCGGCAAAGGCTCGCGGAAGCTATCGCGCAGTCGCCGAGTATATCTTGTAGCTCGAGTAGTATGGTCGCGCAAGTAAATCTGGTCGCACAGTACCAGCCGGTGCTGGGTGTTTAGCTTGGTAGTCAAAGTGCGCAAAACTATGTTGCCAGGGAAAGTTTAAATTATGAAGCCAATGTTCGTGGTGAGCTAGAGAGGTCGGGTTCAACCCCACCAAAAAGTTCGGAGCTTGTGATGACGCGGGGCACTCTTGTTGCTTGTGAGAACAGATCAACTGCGGGTATTTGATATTGGGCAGTTTATGGAATTATTCGTAGAGTTCTCGTGATGATTGTCGCGACTCTCCGAATGGCATATTGTCGCCATTAGAGCGCGGGTCATTTTGACTGACTCTGGAGCGTCCCCCGTCAACACCGCACTTGGGCTAAGCGCCAACACACTCAATCATGTCCCCGACGACGGTTCCTTGACCCGTGTGCTCGAGGGCTGGTTTTTAATCGTGCACCATCTTTGCGTGTTTGTCATTCTACCATGCATCGCGTAGCACTCCAAATGCTCCTATTCAATAGAACCCGATCTAGGGTAGGTCATGTCACTACGTCATAGAGCCTGCATCGAAACGGGCTTGCCGGCGAGAGCGTGCCTGGGACGAATGAGGAGAAGATTCTATTATAGCAAATGTTGGAATCGACATTCTGGTGCATCTCTCTGCGCGCTGAAATTCTACGATATGCGTTATCTTCTAGTTGTTGTTGAAGCTGGAGATTTGATGGAGCTGAAATCGGGCTGCTTCCAGTCACACGTGTCGAACGACATCTTTAGCCTCGCATCGCAGTCAACGACTTCGCAACAAAGACCTGAAGAAGACGATGCTCTGATACCGCTCTGGTACCGCGAACATGGACATCGTCATGGTAGGGGCCTGCTACCTGGACACCATTCTCACGCAAGTCCCCTTTCCGCCACACGTACGAGGCTCTCTGAATTACTCGACGCTAATGCATCGTCTTTGCACCTCAGTGTACCACACTACCCAGAAGAGGACACAAAGCTGCGAGCCTCTGACCTGGAAATAAGACGCGGTGGAAACTGCGCAAACTCGCTAGAAGTGCTTCAGCAACTGATTGTGCGTCCCGCCGACTCGGCCGGCGCCGTCAACAAAGACGTCCTGGATGACGACCCCTCGCGACCGTACGAGGCGGTCAAGAACAGCCTTTACCTGCTCGCATGTTTGCCGAAGCAGGACAGCCCGGCGACAAGGCAAGTGATGCAGTCCTTTGGCAATGGCACGCCCATCAGCTTCAAGCACTGCCTCTACCGCGCGGACGCGGCCGAGGCGGCGAGCAGCTACATTATTCGGAGCAGCAAGACGGGCAGCCGCACGCTCGTAAACTACAACGCGCTCGAGGAAATGACAGTCGCAGAGTTTGAGGCCGTCGCGCGCGATTTCGAAGCAGAGGGCCAATCTTGGTGGCACTTTGAGGTAAGCGACATCACCAGCCAATATCTGTAAGCATCAGAGGGGGGCGAATTATTGCCAGCGCCCAATGATCAAGACCTGCAACGCTCCTGGCAGTGGGAACAAAATCGGCTGATATTCGAGTCATGCACAATCTAGGGTCGCATACCAGAAACCACGCTCGAATGCATTCGGATATTGCGTCGCATTCTCCCTGGATCCAAAGTCAGCGTCGAAGTCGAGAAGCCGAGGCGACAAGGGCTGCGTGCGCTGGCCGCCGAAGCAGACGTTGTCTTCTACTCCAAAGTCTGGGCAGAGGTATGTCCTGGAGGGAGGATGAGCAATCAGACGACAACGCGCCCCCTTTGCAGGACTGCTCATGCTGATTTGGGCCTTGTGAATAACAGGATCGCGGGTATGATTCGGCAATGGCCTGTCTCACGGCCGAGCCCGCAGGACGAGCGTGCGTTCCGTGCTCTTCATGTTTTTAAATTCCCCTTGCAACGGCTCCCAGCTATTTCGCAAATCTAACCATGAGGCCAATCAATAGATCCCTGTCCGTGTGCCCTTGGGGAGCTGGGGGGGCCTATGCAATGTCTCACTTATCGGGGGACCAGATTCACTGCCCTGTCGAGCAACAGCCTGACGAAATTACCGTCGTAGAGTATGTCTCTCTTTTCGTTGCTTCCCGTTTTGCCTTGCCCCCCACCGTCTTCCGGACATGTCTGTCACGAGAAATTGGAAGAAAGAAGGAGACTACGAGAATGAGACAAGGAAACTGACATGAACCGACAAAATAAATAGCTCCGTGGGAGCGGGAGACACATTTATTGCCGGAATGCTCTACGGGCTCACTACCGGTGGTTGCGAGGATGAGCCCTGGGATGCGCGTCGCTGTGTGCGCTTCGCCGTCGACTTGGCTACGCTCAAAGTTCAGCGCGAAGGCTTCGCCGGGTTGGGCCACGACGTTATACAGACCCAGAAGCGCCGCCCTGTGACGGCGGCGTGATTTCGGGGCGTGCTATAAATACGCAGCAGAAGCAAAACAAAACACGCCCCGTGCCATCACACAGCATGGATGGTTCTACAATACATACACAATTGTCCGATACCCGACTGCTGGTTAGCGAACTGCGCGCCCATTTTGGTTTGTCCTGATCCGTCTCAGATTCTCCACCGCACCTCTTCATCTCAGGAGGTGTCGAGATATGAGGATGGCTGATGGGTGTCCATTGGTAAGAACCGGAAAGGAACAACCGGAAAGTCTGATTTGCGCTGGCCCAAAATCCGAGACAACCGAGTCGCGATCCCGTTATTAGACAATACTGATCGAATTGGAGCTATGCGCTTGTGAAGCTCGAGGGCGGTGAAACAACCAAGGAGACTTGAAGCGCTAATTAAATAAAAGCAAAACGTTCTTGTTCGATGCGGTGCAGTGTGAGTGGCAGCCATTGTGGGCTTGGCTACAACTCGATGACTCACTGATCTAAGCTTCAGGTAGTCATCACTATCAGTATGCTTGCATGCCAGTCGCCATGTATGTATGTTTGAGCGCCACATGCTAACCAAGTACCCCGAGTTTCTTGAGCCGGCGGCTCGTTGCTTTTGGATGCGCCCAGTCAGCTCCTCTGCGTCTTTGACCATATTCTTTGAATTTGATGCAAAAGACCGAAACTCTGGGACCGTGCGGCTTACACTACAAAGGAGCCGGCCCGTTTCGCCAGTGGTGCGACGCGACGAGAAACCGAAAAACACCATCTGTGCTTCGCGGTCAGAAGAAACTCGCATCTTGCTTTTTTTGCCGTTGCACTGTCACGACTTGTTGTGGTAGCGAGGTTGTGCCTGCAAGGGCCTTGGGGCCACAGCAAAAACTGTTTGGCTGTGGTGCTCTCGCTTCTTGTCACCTGAACGTGGCGTCGCGACAAAGCAAAATTGGGCAAAACGGGCGGCAACAGATGGCTGCACATGCGAGTGAGAGAGAGAAAAAGTGACATGTCAATGATGTACAGTGCCTACCTACATGCGATTTCGAACAGCAAAATAAGCCATTTGATTTGCTCACAATCACTCGGGCTACCTCGAATGCACTGCAGCCAGAGCTGAGTTGCAGCAGCCTGAAAACATGGCCGACGGGATAAATAACGGCTTGGTGACTTGTTAGCCAGGTACCAGCGAAACGCTTTCTGGGCCTTCTCGAATAGGTGTGGTTCCGCGCATATTACCTTCCCACCACTGCCCGGCTCCAGGAAATCGAATTAGCTGCATAGAAAAGGGAGGTTGTCGCCTCGATAATAACGGCTGCCGGGCGGGAACCGCGCGATCTAGCACCAGTATGTGCGCGGAGAAAGGGAGCATTAGCATAAATTATCCTGCATCTCGGTACAACCAAGGCGTCTGCGAGGTGCGCCAAACTGGTTGCATGGCGGCCCCCAATTCATTGACGAGAGGGGTCTGCTGTCGGCTCGTTGAATGTAGAGACACTCAAGCACTCCCACCTCGAACAGATTCGCGGCCAACCTCGACCCGGTGTCTCACCTCGTCCCTACTATTGAAGTGCCTACACAGGCGAGTGGCGAGAAGAGCTGCAGCAGCAGCAGAGTTGCGAATTTGCGACCTCGTCACCTGTCCCCTGGCGTCATGCTTCAAGTCCCAAATTAAAACCCTTTTGAGGCTGTCCCGTTCTTAGGCATGCATGCGGGTGACAAAAAAATGGGCCCATAATGAGGGTATTGAAGTTTAGCTACCTGGATTTAAAAAACTCTCTATAAACTCTAGAAAATACCTATTTATTTTAAATTACGATAGGATTAAACTTAACTAACTAAATTATTTATCATGCCCTTTATGAAGATTTTAGAATTTTCTACTATTTCCAATCTATATACCTTTCGCCAAGTATGATGCAGACGCCCTGCGAAAATGAGCCAGCTTTTTTGTCACCCACTTGGCATGCTCTTGTTATGCCCGTGTCTTCTGGACGTCGCGTAAAGGGGCGTGTGCTGTTTCTCGCTAGTTTCCTCCCAACGCTACGCCGCCTGCAGCTCAATCAAGGCGGGCAAAAGCACCTCATGGCTTTGTGGTGCCTGGCGCTGATCAGTGTGAGAAGATGGCCCGGCAGGATCCTGTCCCGTATGGCGAATACGGAGGACGTGCACACTTTGTCGCCCGCATGAGCACTGTTCCCCTGCGACGGTTGTTGGCCCTTGAATCGTGCAAGGTACATGACGGTTACGGTGACGACAAGTCCGGTGGTGCATATCACCAACTATCCCACACACCCACTGAGTTGAAATGACAGAGCTGGGCAAAAACTGGGCTGCGTGCGCTCGCCAAGGAGAATGTCCAAGGACCAAGCTAAAAATCGTTACACAGGCCTGGCCGATCCATCATGCGCCCCAGTAAGGGGAGGGAGGCAAGATGCGGAATAATGAGCAGCATTCCTTGTCAGGTGTAACGATGCCGTTGATGATTCAAAATTCTGCAAAAGGAGCAAGTGACGTCGGTCCTTTTCTTTTATCGGTGTGGGTAATGAAGATGCTACAAAGATGGTCTGCTGTAAGTCCCTTACCATGCTTGCCATGGAACTGGCGCTGAGAAAAAGGCATTATTAGCATCAGCACGCTCTCGATATAGCCTCCACGCTGTCCGCATTCCCCGTGAGCTTGGATACAAAGTACATTTCGCATCTGAGCACTGGCAATCCGCGCCCGTGACAAGTGGAAGGGTTGAGAGAGAGGTTGCCGGTTTGCATACGTCACGGGACAGGTTGCCGCAGCCAGACGTTCGACGCCGGTGCTTTGGAGAAGCGGCAAATAATCATTAGCAACGCTGTTCAACTCGCCCGGTCGTTAGGTTCCGGTGATGCCGTCGCTGCCGCATGAGTTCTCTCCATCGAAGCGGGATGCCAATGACAGTACATTGCGTAACGGCTAGAGTTCGAGGACAGGGCCCCTCCTCCAGCGAATGGAGGTTTTAATTAGTTACAGCTGCGCTGGGGCGAGCGAAAAAGACGTGTCAGGGCCACACCCAGCTACGAGATTGTTAGTCTGGACAGGGTTGGTTTGGGCGAGAGTTCAGCCTCAGCTTCTAAGTTAGCAGTGGCAGCGGCGGTGAGCAGCGGCATCAGAAACTCGACTAGCGCTCTATTCCGTGGGACCAAGGAGAAAATTTCCAACTGTCAGCCGATGGCCAGACGAGACCCGGACGGGGACGACCAAGATGGAGAACCTGACGGAGGTGCCATCGGAGGAGCCGCTACCGCTCATGTGGACCCTGTACCGACGGGGGATCGTCCGTGACCCGGACATGGCTGGCGTAAAAGGGCAGCGGGAACGCATGGGTAGGCGTAGGCTCCTGGTCGTCATAACTGATTCTCAACTGGGCAGGTCCCTGAAGGAGAACAGAAGGGTGGTGTCGAACAAGAGGCATGATATGGGCCCCGTAAGAGTGCGACGCAGTGAGCATCCTGCGCATATAGATTTGTCCTCTTCTTTGCGTAGCTCCTGCAGCGTCTGGGAGGCCTTTGCTCCGAATTGCCGTGTCATCGTCAGCTGGGAACCAGAGGGATCGTATTGGTACCAGTCATCACCGATGGCCGCCGACAACATGAAGCACAGCTGGCAAACGAGGGATGAAGGCGGCTCTGGTGTTGCTGCAGCCATGTAGTACTGTGGCGGCGTGAACTTTGCTTGTTAGGGCGAGCCATGCAACTCGGCTGTGCAAAGAATGCGGGTGACGAAATAAGGCGCCCGTGGGGCTTTGAGTTTCCTACCGAGACTTATGGCTTTCGGCTGTCAAGCATGCATCCAACACCGCGGTAAGAAATACCCTCTGTTGGTGGCAGAACGCACGGTATTGCGCTTCCAGTTGCCAGGTATGGCCACCACGAGCATGACGGCAGTTTTCCGAATCACTGAGGCCGTCACAATATTTCAGGCTTTACTTCAGCCTTGGCACTATGGGCAAGCCACGCTGCTAACCCATCATTGATGCCTTCACCCCCGCCGGTTTCGGTACGCATGCTGAGCAGATCTATCGAGGGTCAGGTGGCTCCTAACTAAGAGAGAAACTTAGCTTATTAGCTAGCATGCAATACTGTAATGCCAACAGAGTGCATGACGAGTCACGAAGCTAATTTGTTTTACCGTACGGGAGCAGCGGAACGTCGAGATTCTTTAGCCGAGTCGGGGTAGAAGGGGGCGTGTGGGGGCAGGGCGTATCAGTAGGGATACAAGGCGAGCCCAGGAGGCCGGGATTACTACCAAGTAGTATGGGCATGGGACTGCTATCACACTCCCATGCTTGTGGTGCTTGGTGGCGTCGAAAGTTGCTGTGAGCCCGTCTCTGGCCTAGGCGTAGGAAAAGAGATGAGAAAAAGTGAGCCGCCTCCGTGTGGCAGCATTTGGGCGACTTGACCACGGTGAGCGGCCCAACCAAAAGGAAAATGAGGACTGAAACGTACAAAAGACATGCTACCCGAGAGGGCAGCCGAGAGGGAGCAGATGGATGGGTGGTCTCACTGCGTCCCGTGGTGACGAGATGTGTTTGGAGGGCCATGGCTATCCATAAATATCTCGTTACGCATCAGACAGAATCTCACTCCACTCGCCGTCAATAATAACGCCGAAGAAATAAAGAACAATAGCTGGTGAGCCATGAAAGCTTACCAGTAGATTGGCAACAGCGCCGCAAACAGGTCTAGGGACTCTGGCCGCCAAGCACTGTTCCCTGGGGACAGACGGATAGAGGTAGGTAACGTTATGCAAATGCCACTGCTGGCCCGTTGTCAAAAGAACCTACCAATAGCCGAGATGATGCGCGTGTGTAAATAGAATCTACACAACGAAAAGAGAGCACGGGCGATATTGTTGCCTCCTCGTGGGCTTTGCCTTTGCGGCGCGCCACAGAAGGAGCCCACGTCGTACACCTATTGCTGGTTGAATGCCAGTGCGAGGCTTGCCTCCACACTCGGCGGGATTATCTAGGCAGCCCGCAAGGCGACCGACTGGTACATCACAACACCAACTGCCCAGTCTCCATGATGTCCACCCGTTGCTGCAGAACGGTGGTTGTGTACAGGCCACTCCCACACATTTTCGCACGGCCAGGGGTTGTCGTAGATGGGGGCGTGCCAGCGGCTACAAGCATCCATAAGTAGCTGCTCAACTCAGTATTGTTCTGGCAAAAAGATGGCGGAGTGGAGCCAGGGAGGGAATAAAGGAAAAATAACAGCAGGGTCAATCGTCAAAGAAATAGGAAGCAAAGTCACTTTCCAAACCTTTCCAAATGAAGCACACGGGGTACAGGGCCGCAGATGCGGAAAGAGCATCGCCGTTGTTTGCATCTTGACTTGGCTCTGACTCAGTATACGCACCGGTACCACGGGCCAAACTGTCCTGAACAGTTGCCTTCAGCTCTGGTAAAGTTGCGAGGTCCTTGGTACAGGGTGTTAGCTTCATCTTGTGAGAGCAGAACAGACATGCGCCCCAAACAAAATAGAGAAGCCTGACGAGGGGATAATTCTTGTTCTCTTTGCCCAGCCACCGTTTGGCTCGGGCACTCACATGCATGCTGCCTGCTCACGGGGCAATCCAAACTTAGATATGGAACACGTTCATCTCGATTTGTGTTGCAGTTGCAGCACCGAATTCGCACGTCCATCAGCCACGAGGCGCACTTTCGTAATGACATGGTCTTCCTGGGCTTGCGCTTTCATGGCAGAGCACGACGGCATTGCCGTTTTTATGGTCCTGCCTGTGTCATGGCACGGGGCAGGCGTGAGGTTGCCGTGTCTGCAGCGCCGCCAAGCACGCGAAGAGCCCATCATTGTGCAGCGATGGCCCCAAAGCTAAAACGGGATGTCGACCGACAGTCTTTTGGCAGAAGCTCCTGTAACTGGCTAGTCGGCCATGGCTGCTTACCAGTACTTTGGAGTTGTTTGAGCCCCTCGGTAAGGAGTAGCGTGTCCAATATTGCAGGGCACGGCTTTCGGTGGCCCATGGGTCAGGCTACGGCGTGGCCTCGTATGGCATGTGTTGGATGGCTCTCGTTCGTCTCATTTGTTGGCGACTGCATGCTGGGAAGAGACGCACACACACATTCCGTGCCCACCGCAGAACCACGCCTTCCAAAGGGCGCATAATGAGCGGCGAAATACGTAGTTACTTCGTAAATAAGTGACGAGCAGGGGCCTGCTTGACAAGCTTTGCAGAGAGCTCAGCCCACCAAAGCCAGCCATATTTTGCGTCGCCCCGCTGGAGAAAGAGCAGGACGAGTTGACGGTGGGCTTTTCGCGCCCATCGGTGGCGGAGTCTAGAGGCTAGCGTCGCTTGAGCAATTCGAACAGTCAAGTCCCCCATTGCAACGAGACACGACTTAACGAGTTGTGAGTGGTATTCGTCGTGCTGAACTGAACCATCCACCTCCACCTCTGACCGCCCCTGCCTTTCGCCCCTCCTTTTCGCCAGTATGGAGGAGTTGCTGTAGGTAACTCTGGATCGCCGAAACCTGCCATTTTCCGTCCGTTTGCTCGACGAAGGGGGGGGGGGGAGCTGCAGAGCGCACTTGGTGTCCGTCACGAGGAGTGACTACAGCGCCACCTACTGAACGCAGCATCACAATCCGGGAAGGGAGTGCCCCGGGTTGTAGGCATCATCGCGAACTGACCCGACTTGCATTGCACGCCGTTTGGAGGGCGTGATGTGCTTGTGTCGTGGAAGTCGTCGCAAGACGCCTTGATGTCGGCTATTGTCAGCTCCCGTGAAGGGACCAATGTTGAAGGGCTCCAATGTTTCGAGGTGAGGGTCCGCCTGACATATCTAACTATTACCACTGTAATTTGATTCAAGGCGCCGTAGCACAAATCGGGTTGAGCGCCTAGTTAGGATGGGTTCGAGAGAATGAGAAATGTTGAGACCAGCGGGTGGTGACACGGGCTCACGTCGCCACCGACCTATATCACGGCTAACATATCTCCGCGAGCTCCTTGTCTGCGTCTGCCTGTGACATATAATTTATTAGACAGAGCTCTCTGTAGCGCTGTGTGCTCGGGTGGATGAAACCAGACGAGTGACAAGCCACATGTGCTGCACTCGAGGCGAATGGGACTTGATGGAGAAACAACTGCCGTAGGTTGAGCGTTGATACGTATTTTGGCGATGCCAACCCGTGTTGGTGTTGAAAGGTTGGACGCAGTGCTGTGAAGCATGCAGCAAACGACCAGCAGCCAAGTAATTGAGTAGGTACTAAGTAAATTTAGGTATACTACGCATCCGTAGGTATTGGTAGATGTAAAGGTGCTGTGCAGGAGTTTACGCCGCGCTGTTCCGCCGCGGCGGGGCTCCGCTTCCGCTGGAAGAGGGGAACACTGGGGGCTGAGAGGGATCTGGTTGGCTGGCCGCTACCGCGGGCTGAAGGTGCAAACGCAGCATACTGGGATAAAATCAAAGAAGAAGAGGTGAATAAATTGAATTTGGGCCACTAATAACAACGGAGGAAACCTTGGACGGATAACTATCTTCTAGTACGGATTATAGGATTAAAGTTCCAAGAAGGTAACAGATGGGCAGCAGAGTCCAGCATACTGGTGGCGGTAGGTGGATTTCGCATGCTAATACCTACCTTAGTGGGTGGTGGGCGCTGTAATGCTGGAGCGTGCCCTGTACCTAGGTAGGTACCTACCTAAGTTGCACCACTCAGAGCCGGGCGAGATTGAGACTGAGACTGAGAGTGTCCTCCAGAAGCATCACACCATCGTGTGGGCATGCCTTTGCGGTCAGGCAGCAGGCAGAGTAATACTGAAGTGTTCATGCTGTGACTTGGCTGTGATAGCGTGTTGCTACCAGTAAAGAGCCGCTTCTCTTGGCCTTGCTGGCTGTGTGACAGAGCTTCTCGCCATTGTCTTGGAGAGCGAGGAGCCATGCAGAAGCCCTGAGCTCCACTGCCTGTAGCCCAAAGGCACAGCACTGGACACGGGCAAGGACGGGCTGCGGTAGGCGGTGGATGCGTGGAGCCAATTGGACGCAACACCGCCAAGCACTTGAGAGCCGGCAATACCTCGCTAATAAAGGTACCTACCTAGTTACCTAGTTGCATACTTGAGCAAAGCGTGCCACCTGCAAACTAGTTAGCAAACCCGCCGCTTCTTCAAGCTCAGCCGCCCTGGTCTGGAATCGCCTGTAGTTGAAAAAGAGATGGCGAATGGTGCACACACTCTCGGACACGTAAGCCTTCCAGCATCCTCATGACCGATCCCGACATTATCATGGTTGACGCCCGTCGTGCCATGCAGTAACACTGCAGGCAGAGCAAAACTCTGCTCGTGTCGCCACACTGTGGAAACGGACATCGCCAACATTGCGTGAGTCTTGCACTTGATGCTTCTCCATAATATTGAAATGGACCTCAGATATCGCTTTGCTCATGCACCGCACCGCAGCACATTCGCTCGTCCCTACGTGCTTAGTCCTGCCAGCGTCGGTCGGAACAAGCGAGAACCCCCAGCACAGTTGCACGGAGCACATCTCACAAGTGGCAGTGGCGACGTTGAGATCGGCTTCATTTTACAACCCTCAAATGACATGCCGCTTGCCCTTATTTTGCTACGTCAACGCCTAGCACGCCCTCTTGGGTGACATTCTAGGCTGTGGGGAGCCATGTCTTTTCAAGGGTGCGACTAGTCAAGCCCGGCGAATGGGCGAGCAACCGGCGGGTTCAATTAACGTCAATCCGAAAAGAAAAGCAAGAGGGAAAAAGTGATGTGCATACTGGTTTTGCACCGAGCATACGAATAGACATCATACATGTCAGTGGCCCTGCGACAATGGCCGTACCCCCCTCTCCACATCACCCGCTCCCATCCAAGACAGGCATTGACTAGCATCCTGGATGGCTTGTTCCTCTCGACCTTCGTCCCGGAGCTGGAAACTCCCCCACTCACAAGCCTTGTTGCGTTTGAATCCCAAGAAACTTCGACGAGGTCTGGGCTCACGCCCACCGATATCCACGCCACCCTCCAAATCAGGCCCTCTTGCCTCCTGCCCGCGGCACGCGAATGGCTGATGTACCGTCTGCGTCACCACTAACTTGACACCACAGCGTGCCCCCAGCAACACCCTTCCGTATCCCTTCCATAAGCCCATCGGGCAAGAGCATATTTACATTTTATTTTATCGTACTTTTTTCCGTCATTGCCCCAGCTGCCTTTGGCGGTTCAAGCGGGGTCGGTCTGGCTGGTACTGGGTTGTCCTACCCGTACCAGTAGTTTTCTTATCAAGCTACTGGACTTGGTTCTTGCCGCTAACTCGCTCACTACTGAAACAGCAATATTCTGTTGTCATTGATTGTCAGACGTGTCCCGTCCGCATTGCAAACTGTGTGCAGGCTGTGGTTGACAAGACCGCAGATCAGTCACAGGCGCTCGCTCGTCTCTGGCATTCCCGACATCCACAGCAAACATCAACCAAGAGCCGTGTTTACTGGCTGTGGCAGCCAGCCCGTCATGACCACTCCAACTGGTACTCTAACTAGAGTTCAATATCAGTATCCGTACTCCGTACTTGACGGGCATTCACCAGCAAAGCGGAACCATCAGGTGGCTGGAGCGTCACCATAAATTTCTTGGTGATGAGAGAGGAGCATCCTTGACAGCATGTCCATGTGCATGTCCACGGTCCCATGCGGGACTGAGTCGTACAGCGCAAATGCACAAGACGGAGCACGATGCCGCTTGGGAGCCTGCGCGGCTGTGTTACCGTCCTGATGCAAAGTCAGCTAAAAAATGAAGTAAAAAAGTGATGAAGCTCCACAAGGTCGCCCACACTTTTCGACGACACGCCATCGACATGGCTGGGACTCGGCTGGCGCTGCGCTATTGTTGCTCTCCCCGCCAGCCAGGTTGCTAGGGTGCTGGGCTAGGGTATTGGCGCCGCTCAGATGGAAGCTATTTCTTCTCCATCCCTTCTGCTGGCTGTGATCCATCAAACAGGTCTTTGCACCTGGAATCCATCTGATGAGACACCCCTTGCGCCTGCCCCGTATGGAACCACACCTCTTTTTCATCATCTTTTTCATCAGAGCCCACATCCAGCCATACTAGGCAGGCATGGACACCAATCCTTGGCTTTTGGGAGGGGCGGCTCGGAAGACCTGCCCACTGCATGCGATACAAGCTGGAGCAGAAACGTTGAGCCACGAAATTGATAGCAAAGGGCGAGAGCCCGAGCCTAGGATGCTGAGGCAAATCTAAAAAAAAAAAAAAAAAACCCACGACCCTGCCGTGCAAGTATACTCAGTATGCGATTAGCACGCTTACCAGCAACGCGTCTTCGTGCCCAGCATTACTGGTATCGTACGAAGCACCCCTGCAGCGACTCAAGGACTCGGCGTCTTTCCCCAGGCGTCACCCACACGTTTGGCGACCCCAAGGATGCCTGCCTGCCTGCATGCATCCATCACAGCCCCGGCCAACCGCCAAGCTTGCTCCAGGCACAGAAAGCCCACTAACCCTGCATGGTCGGCGCAGCGTGTGCTGTGTGTGTGCCTCTTGTGCGAGAGAGACCAGAGACTTCGAGAGTGCAGTGTGTGCTGCGGCGATGTCAAGCCATCAAGCCCGCTCGACAAAGGCAAAAAGCGAGATCCCTGTTCGTGGTTGCAAGGGCTGGTGGCTGCTTTCCGGCCCACATCAAGATCCGAAGGCCTGAATTGGGGCGTGTGCGTTTTGTGCGTCTTCAAATTGGATCTGGCGTTGCACTAGTTCAACCTAGCCATTCTATAACCTACCGCCGGGCTTTGATCGACCTCTTTCCTGTTTGAACGCCATTACCCAAGTCTTGCCCCTGCCTGTGGTCCCGCACGACACTCCCCATGGAACTAACAAACGCCCCTTTCGATTTCGCCCTATTTGCTCCTTGTCGTGGCCATGAACTTGCAACCATACTTAATCCACGCCGGATCCATTCCTCCTCAGACTTGGATCTTTCAATTCTCACATCGACCAAAGTCTTTTTCATCCTTCGACAATAATTCTCTCGAAATACGCAGTTGCTACCAACAAAGAGCCCTCTCCTGCGTGCTTGAAGCAGCTCTCACGCACTATTCGACATCCTTATACATACACCCCGCCATCAACAGACGAATATCACCAACACTGAGGGCAAGATGATGCAGCATCCTGCTCATGGGATGCCCGCGCACACTGCCGCAGGCTACCCTCAACAAATGTGCTATGATGACTTCTACATGGGCCAGGCATTAGGCCGTCGATTTTCACGAGGGTCCGTGGGACAACGAACAGGCACAGCTATGCGGGTCGTGAAGCCTGCCAGCGCCAACAACAGCCCCAGATCCGCCATGATGGCTGCCAGGAGGAGAACCATGATGACTGACGGCAGCAACAGTCGCCGCCAGAAGCAAGCCCTCGTGTATCTCAACACTGCTCAGAACCTGGGACCCCAAAGCCAAGAGACCTTTATCAATCAGGGCCGACCACTGAGCTGGCATCCATCTTCGCATCTCCCTGCTCAAACCAACTTTCAACACACACCCGGCACCAACCCTCTCTCCACGCCAAACATGTATGCCGACTATCAAGACATGTACTTTGGCGTTGGCTCTCAATATTCTCCCATGGTTGAGTCGTACTCGACGAATACGTCTCCAGCTTCCACTTTTTCGCCACTTCCGGCCGCCTTCCCTCCCCTGGAGAATGACCAGTACTTTGGTGCAGACGGTTGGGGGATGACACAGAAGCCTGGCACCATCTACACACCGACTGAGGAGGGCCAGATGTTTTGCAACTCCCTCCCGTCGAGCATGGAATCTGGCCATATGCAGGCCAACAACAGCGTCGATTGGAACAACTTTATCATGCACGGCTTCAACAGAACTTCGCCGCCCACACCAGAAGTCTTTCTGCAACCGCCACAACAGCAGCAAATGTCTGTACTGGAGCGGACAGAATCTCTTCATCAGGTAGAGCCCGAAGAGGAGGACGAGGGTGAAATCCTGGTTGGCATGGGTCTGTATGATACGCCTGACAAGCATCAGGAGGATCCGCAGCTCAACAACTATCGCTCGACTGTGACGTCTCTGCTGGGCTCTACCTTTTACCACAGCGAGCCTGTCGGCAAAGGCTTGAAGCTCGAGGAGACGTGGGAGCCTCCTCCTCCCAAGCCGGATGACGAAGACGAGGATGAAGACGAGGGGAAAGACGCTGAAGGCGAAGAGGAAGCTGCCGGTGCTGCTTGAAATGAAGGGGACGCCGGCTTTACATTTTCACCTGTTTACATTTGATACATACCCCTTTTTTTTTGGGACATTGCCAGGGGCAAATAATTTTGGGATACCAAGCGTTGATTTTGGGAAATATCATGAACACAGTACAGCATAGAAGGGGCTTGGGACGAATGCATAGCATATCATGGGATTGGCCACGGAGTCATTGTACTGAGGGCAAAATAGCCACAGAGCTTTTTATTGTACTGTTTTTCAGTGATGTATAGTCAATTTGGCAGATGCCAGAATTTCAATCATTGGCGATGACGACCGCAGGTTTATGCTTTTCACAAGTCATCCTTTCCTGACGCGTGTATGCTTCTTCCCCTACATGCGTAAAGACCAGCGTTCCGCTGCGGTTGTTGGTAGGGGGAACCCAATTGGGGCAGACTACAATTGCAAGATTGGCCAGTTCCGCCCGCATTGGTTCATAAAACAGAGAGTTTCTCGAAAGGGAGGCAAAAATAGCGTGGGGGAGGGCGTGCTTGCAAGACATTTAGAGATGGCGCTCGCATTTCAACACACCCCCTGGAGCCACTCACACCCCTCCCTCCCAGCATCCGTACTCCGTACTCTGTGCTAATAAGAGACGTTGTAATCCGTGCTCCGTACTGGTTGGTGCAAGGCTGTCACTAATAAATCGTGCTACTCTCACACGCGCAAGACAGCGTTTTGCTGCAACGCAGCACAAGAAGAAGAAATGGCAGAAGCAGAAGAAGCAAATGCTTGCGCACACTTTGATACGAATATTCTTGGTTTCGGTTACTTTTTGGGTCAAGTCCCTGCTTAAAAAATAGCAAGATCCTTTCTCACATGGGTCCCGCCCGGGGTCATCATTGATGGATGCAAAGAGGGGGGCAGCCGGATACTGACGACTGACGGTTATGCCCCCCCTTGCAGAAAGCAAGAAACAGGCACGCAGTACGGATACCGTTGCCTGGCCTAGGTTATACCACTCTTTCATTAATGAACAAGTGAGAGATTTTGCATCTCCGTATATGCTATCCCCCCATGTCAGCAGCAAGAAAAAAACATGATTCGAGCAGCTGCGCAGGGCTGCGTACAGGTCTTTGCCGTACAGGTCTTTGCAAGATGCGCACGCCCATACAGGGGCACAAACCCCCCCAGACCTCAAAACCAGCCCTGTGACAAGGGAAACACTTCTGCACCTCGGCCTTTGCTTTTTTCTCCCTTTGCGCGAGATGATTGGGTAGGGCGAGACTTTTTATGCTGTGTGTTTGCTGCGGAGGAACAAGGCGGCTGCGAAAGGCACGTATCTGCATTTGCCACTTTTTGCAAACCCCCTGGTACTCATCCAGAGAACCGAACTTGGTGACGGTGACTACTGGTTAGAGGGCCCCTTTAAACGAGAGGGACAAGGTTGCACGAAACTTGATGACGTTGCTGAACAATTGCACAGGTTTTGGCCCCTCCTCGAGGCTTTTTATTTTTATTAGAAATTATGTTTTTGTCTGCCGAGTATCTAAAACATGACATTCTTTAGCCACACCGTGGGAAAGCGGTCTAAGTTGTGCAACGAGTCACAAGTTACGAGGCAGGCTGCACATAAAAGGGCTTCTGTTTCTGTGTGACAGGCAACCCTGCCTTTTCTTTGGAGGCTGCTCCTGCGCAATCAATGACAGCGAAAGCAAGTGACTGTTTGGGCTGTATAAATACAACCGCCTGCAGGGAAAAGGATAGAGAGAAAGCGCATGCGAGCAACGTGATTGACGCAACAACAGAGTATACCTATTTATACAGTCGTACGCGCAGTGACATGCATGCCCGGCCGTCTTTGCGCCCGACCCTCCCTTCCCTCCACCCGCCATGGACAGGCAGGCACAATCCGAAGGAGCTTGAATGAACAAAGACGGCATGCCGCCGCCGCCGCTCGGCAAAAGCGCGAGCCCCTCTCCTCCAATCCCCGCAAATGCAGGCTGTTTTCTCTTGTAGATTGTGGTTGCAGAGTTGACGGAGAGGGGGGGGGGTCCATTAATAGTACACCGGTGCCTTGTCCCACAGGCCCTCTTTGCGTTGCGTACTATTGTGTCGTCGTGCAAAACAAGTAGTTAATGCACACTGCCGCTGCAGTGTGAGTGGTATTGGAAATGGATGAACGAGGCAAGTGATTTGCTACTGCAGCAGAAGCAAGAAGAGACTCTGACAGTGGAAATGGAATGGGTTACACGTGGCTACTCTGTGCGACACGCGGCATATGCCGTGTGTGGGTGTTGAGCCGAAAAGCAAAAATAAGAAAATATTAAGGATAGGGAAAAAAAAAGAAATAATGCCGTTTCGAGTCATTGCTGCCAATTTTCAGACTTGTAGACCAGTAAAGTCACCGATTGTAAATACGTGACCAGAGGCAAGCCTTCACGGGCATGGCGATGAGCAAAGAGGGCTTTGCCTCGGCCTTTGCCCGTTTACCGTAATCAGACGATTTGATCATGACAAAATCCAGCAAGAAAACGGAGTCCCAACGCCACGGAAAAGCTAGGCCAGAAAATTGGCATTCGCATGGCTTTTTAGCCCGCCCAGAACAAGGTGATTACGAAGTGCTTTTCGAGTGGAGTTTGCAAAACGACCTGCCGTAATAACTAGACAAGAGGGTTTCTTTCCCTGCGAACGAGCAAACTGCGCATTGTGATACCAGCGCAAGCAGCAGTGGACGACGAATGACCGGCAAAGGCTAGATGGGGGAGGGATTGAAAGCTCTTCATCCACAGCTGTTTAAAAAGGGAAAGAAAGCTTGGCATTTCAAGAAATCGCGTACGGAACAAGCGGATAGAGTGGGTGAAAAGAGGGTGCACCACCATGCTAGAATAGAAAAGAGTCATAGAATCGAAAGGGGGTGTGGGTGGAAATAGGCACATGTTGGCTTTCTTTTTCGCTTGCTTTGCGCCTTCCTTATAGTCCCGTAGCCGATCACGGACTTTGACTATGAAAGACGACGTCCCTATTGTGCCTAGAACTGGAGGGATTTTCTCGGCTTCTTGTTTGTAGTCCCCACGACATCCATCGGCAGATGATGCATTTTTCGCTCATCCTTATTCATGCTTCTTCTGTTGAATGATGATGTAGGAATAACTGGGACCGGGCCGGAGGCTGGATCCTCGCTCACGCCCCAGAAGGTTACGTGATTAGTCTGTTCGCCTCACCTGAGGGGCCAGCAAGATGGAGCACCGAGGAAGACTAGATTTGCTTCGATGGTTCAATTGGAGCCTTGCAGTTTGGATTAAAACGTTTCCACATGGCTTATGACGGGGGGGTTCTCAAGGGCCAGCCTGGTGGTGGCTGACCGCCGGCAAGTGGCTTGTAGACCAAGTTGGGTCTTTATTTTATTTTCCCACTGGCCTGCTTCGTCTATCACGTTATTGCTGAGAACGAGAACTACGGACTGAGCAAGTGGAGAAGCAGTCAGGTGCGGCGTGATCAGGGTGAGGGGAGAGCAGAGAATGACGGTCGGTTGAACGAGGTTGAAGAGGCTTTTTGTGGTGCCAACTTGTCGAGCAAGGGTGCTGCGGCATTGCATCGCCTTGTGATGGATATTTGACGAGTGGATGGGAAAAAAGACCAAATATAGTAGGGAGTTGAGGCAATATCAGATTGGAGTTGCGGGCTGCAGCAAACAGCTGCAATGTGAGGCAGTAGCCTGTTCCTGGGCAGACCCAGGCTCTTATTATTACCAGTAGGTACCTAGCTTATGTGATGGTGATAATGCTCCTTGATATTAGCGGGAGGGATAAAATGTCAGAGATGACTGCACACCGCTATATGTAAGCGCATCGATATTTTGGTATAATTACCGTGATTTTGTATCATTTAATCAATAGCTACATAATGATTCGTGGCCTCCTTCTGTTCACTTTACGAAGTATTGTTGCAGCACTGTGTCCGGGACCACTGGCGGGTGCTAAAAAGGCCGCAGCAGGGGCTCGATTCATGTACTGCAGGGGGCCTGAAGCCACTGTTATCAGTTGGTAGGTACTCAATAGATTACGCGCTGCTGCTGTCGGTCAAATGCGATTTGTTGCGAGCCATGTTAACTATTTACCTAGACTGCCTAGGTACAGTTTGAAGACGATTTTCTTTTGGAATACCGTGGACCCACTGTACTTGGTCGATAAAACTAGAGAGAGGTACCTGCGCCACTCCACACCTCAGCCACCAAACATCAGCCATTATTACTGGCATTTGCAAGCTTTTCTTCAGTAGTTTTTACCCCTCCCTCCATCAACCACCTACCTGTCCAGTCACCCAGTCAAGGCAAATAGGAAGAAATAAACTCAATACAACCCTGGTCATCGACTCTGGCCGCCAAAACCCTGGGCTTGCATTGTTATTGTTCATCTCTTACCCTCTTTCCCTCTCCGTCAACAAACCCACTTCTTCAGCTTGCTTCTGAACGACGCCATGCTTTGCCAAACGATAGCGACGTAGCAGCGCATACACACACCGCACTACGCACGAAGCACTACACGCATACCAATGGTCCAGTACATCTTTACTCCGTGGCGCGACCGCCAGGAGCTGCTCCTCGTCCGCGATCAGCTCTACGCCGACACACGAGACGATGCCGATCCCGATGCCCGTCGCGCCCGTCAAAACCTCGCCGTCGCCCGCATCTCTATGTGGGTGCATCGAGGCAACTGTCCGCACATGGTGGAGTCGACCGCCCTGCTCTTCGCTGCCGTCCTAAGCGATGATATGGCCGCTACTCAGAGCGCCGGCTCTTCCACCTATGCCGTCCGAGCTGCTTATTCGGCGGCCTTTAGTCGGTGAGCTTTTTCTTGTGACCTCGCTTCTCGTCCCTTTACGTCCTCGCCTGCCTGCTTTCCGAAAGTTTAGAAACGAATCTCGTATCGTTACTCCCTCTCAGCGACCCGGAAGCGGCGACGGAGTCTGGCATGCACGCAGTACAGTACGGCACGGACTCCGGAGACTAGTCGCACAATCGTACAATTATCGGTCATCGTAAACAAGAAACTGAGGAGAAACCACCGTATGCTGTAGGGCCATAAATTCGGCTAACTGGTCTGGGGTCTGTTCCCTTCACTCTCGTACAGATTCGTCACTGGTCTCCTCGACGGCCAACAAGACAAGCTGCGCAAGCAGAGCATGTATTCACTCGCCAAGGCGATAGGCTTGCCGGCAACTTTTGTCGAGCTGCGCCATCAGGCCACCCACGAGCAGCTGCCTTCTCTCGCCAAGCTGCGCCCGGCCGCGCATACGGCCCTCGACTGGATCTGGCACTATTACTGGAAGCAGCTCGACCAAGCCAGCGACGCTTCTGCGCCGCAAGATCCTTGCAAAGAGGCGGTCCTGTGCTACCTACGCGAAGAGGACGAACAACGCAGGCAGAAGTTGATTGCGCGCGAGCTGAGCAGGTGGAAGATGGACAAGCTCATGGTTGCCATCAAAGAGTTGCAAGCGACGCTCCCTGGAAACCAGGTATATCTGAAATGTATGAAGCTGAAGCAAGAACTGCTCGCGATGGAAAAGGCCAAGCCGCAGGCGCCAGCTGTCGCGGAAACCGATCCTGCTCCGCAAGTACCGGAGCCGGCAACGTCTGAAGCAGATGGTGCTCAGGAAGACGAATCAGACGACGACGATATTGGCTGGTCCAAATACAAAGGACAGTGGAAACCAAAACCGATTGGCATTGTATAATGTAGTGCTCTGCATGCAAGGCGTTCCCTTCAATTAGATACCCTAGCTCGAAGCTATTCAACGGCGTAGCCCTTGACAAATCACCGCTAACCGACATGTCAAATACGTTGCTCTGGCAATTAATCAAAAATGAAGTCGAAGAAATGAGAAACAAAGAATCAGATGATCTCGCCATGATTAATCGTCGCGGAAATCGTCGCATTGTGTCAATAGTCGTCCTAACATTGATGCTTACAAATCGACGTCATACATGTGGATGACCTCGGGGAGCTTCACATAGCTTCCCTTCCCCCGCCTTATTAGTACACAATGCTCTGACAGCTCACCAATCGATAGCATTTCCCGAATAAGCACCATCTTACGTGCGCACTTGTAAAACAAAACTCATGAATAGACTGATTCCGCGACGGCCCTTTTCACGACACAATATCGGGTATATTTCTGCGGCCGTACGCTTTCTCTCTCGCCAACATATCCCCCACCCGTTTCGACCGGGACTTCAAGTGCTGACCTATTTCATAGCTTGCCGTCTCTCGCGCCATGCATATCCAATCCATTCCCATGTGTAAGTTTCGCGAAGCCGAGTCGGTGGTGAGAGCAGCGAGAGGAACGGAGGTGACGACCCCGAGAGACGTTGATATGATGAGATGCGGCGAGCTCTAACACGCATCACAGGGGTGGGCACCAGCAACAACTATGCCTATCTCGTGGTCGACGATAAATCCAAAGATGCCGTCATAATTGACCCGGCCAATCCCCCAGAGTATGTGTTGCCGCATGTAGACAGGATAGGAGGGCAGCACACCAGAGACTGACTTTTGCAGGGTCGCGCCTGTTCTCAAGGATGCCACCGCCGCCGGCAAGATTAACCTGACGAGCATCGTCAACACTCACCAGTAGGCGGCCTCTTGTCTCATCATGATTTGCGTCGGGCCGGGCTAACGACAGTCTAGCCACTGGGATCATGCGGGCGGCAACAAGCAGCTGGTAAGCTTCGTCTCCAACGGATATACAAGGTGTTGGTTCGCTAATACGGCATAGCTTGAGGATCTTGGCAACCTCAAGCTCGGAATCATTGGCGGAAAAGACTGCGAAGGCGTCACCCAGACCCCCAAGCACGGGGAAGTCTTCAAGATTGGCGACATTTCCGTAAAGGCCGTTCACACGCCCTGCCACACCCAGGACAGCATCTGCTACTACATGGAGGACAGCACGAGCAAGGCCGTCTTTACCGGCGACACGCTCTTTATCAGCGGTGAGTACTGCTCTCCTCTGTCCTCAGTTCTCATTATCGAACTGTGTCTGATCATTGTCTCAAATTCAGGATGCGGCCGCTTCTTTGAGGGCAACGCCGCCGAGATGGACGAGGCTCTCAACAAGCGATTAGCTGCCCTTCCGGATGACACTGTCGTCTACGTGAGTTTCTGCCAAACTAGACACCTAGCACGAAGCCGCAACCAAAGTGCTAACGAAGATGCAGCCCGGCCACGAATACACCAAGGCCAACGTGCAATTTGCCGTTTCTGTTCTGCAGAGCGAGCCCGTCAAGGCGCTGCAGGACTTTGCCGAGAACAACAAGGTCACCACTGGCCGATTCACCATTGGTGATGAAAAGGTGCGTTGGTGCTGGCGCAGATTGGCAGTGGAAAAGACGTTCCCTGACTGACCAATCGCTAGAAACACAATGTCTTCATGCGTCTCGACGACCCCGTCGTGCAAAAGGCCACTGGCGCCACCGACCCCGTCGAGGTCATGGCCCAGCTGCGCGAGATGAAGAACAGCTTCAAGTGAGAAGTAAATCTAGCTCTCGATTGCAGACGACGCTGGAAGAATGTGCTAACGCGGGCGTGCAGGCCACCTGAACCCAAAATGTAGAATTACGTGTAGTAGTTGTTGCTCATGACTTGTTTCATAGATGGAAAATGCTGGCGAGACAATATCTATGTTCAACCCAGGCATAGGGGGCAGATGATATGAGAATGCCAGATGTCGTAGCAGCGCGGACTTTCAAGAATATCGAAGCAAGTCACAGAAGGAATGATGTCTCCAAGAACAGACAGGCAAAGCTGGACGAGCCAGAACATATGCCGCGGGCCACTCGTTGGAACCAAGACCTATTTTTTGAAGGAAAAGCAGTCTTGGCTTGTGTTTGTTATTGCTTCACTGTCCACACTTGCTCGCCCTGGTGAAGAAAGAGGCGGCAAGCTCTAGCAAATTTTGAAGCGAGTTTTTGTGTCATCGGCTACGGTCAAGTAATATCGGTTCGGCAGTCACGTATGGTCGTTGTGCGGCGCGCGTCGAAACAAATTTGTTTAAGAGCAGTTTATATGATTCATTTGGAGACTGGAGAGTACTATTCGCCGTCAATCCAACGTTTGAACTGTCATCGAGTTTTGCAAAGCTGCCATGCTTTGGTAGGGAAAAGAAAATTTGAAAAGTAAGATATTTGTACGCTTGTTGAAGTGGGTTCCAGCAGCACCGCACTGTCTGATAACAGCTTCCGCACTGTATGTCAGCACTGTGAGTGGACCGTGAAGGTCGAGCTGCATCACCGACTTGACCTGTCCCAGGCGGACACCACAACCACGTCGCGAAACCCTAACTTGTACTCTGAATAATCTGCAAATGGTAACTATCGCTACTAACAAATGCCATTCTCACCTTTTTCGTCGACTGCTAACGTTGTACCGCTACTCAGCCACCGAAGCGCAAGCCCGCGGTGGCGGCGACCACCGCGCCCAGAGCACCGCGCCAGTCCAAGCTCGCCAAGGAGCACAACGTGTCGGCGCAGGAAGAAAACGAGATCCGGGAAGCCTACAGTCTCTTCGCGGAGCCCATGGATGGGGAAAAGCACGGCGTGCTGCCGATAGACGACGTAAAGTCCGCACTCATGTACGTTTTTCTTCCGTCTGCCAGTTCTCCCACTTCTGATCCAAAGACGCGACCGTGAAGAAGAAGATGCTGACTTTTGTTTCTTCTTTTACATAAAAACAGCGCTCTTGGAATACCACCGTCCTCCCCGGCCGAGCTCAGAGAGTTTCTCTCCATCCTAGACCCCGACGATGAAGGCTACGCGACCTACGAGCCCTTTTTCGCCATTGCCGCGCTCAAGTTTCACAATCAGGCAGAAGACGACAATGATGGCGCAGGCGCGGCGCACAGGGCGGCGCTGGACGAAGCGTTTGGGTTGTTCACGAACCACCAGGGCGGACCAATCTCGCTAGCGCACCTGCGGAGGGTGGCGGCGGTGCTCAAGGAGGATGTGGACGAGGAGCTGCTCAAGGACATGATCCTCGAAGCGAATGGAGGTGCGGGGGTAGCGCGGGGCGTGAAGATGGACGAGTTTGACGAGGTAATGCGGAGGGCGGGTGTGTGGCGGTGACCGGGGGAGGGTTGGTTGGATGTGATGAAAGGAAGCAAAGGGGGAGGGGATTAGGTGGTAGGTGTAGAGGTCATGATAAGTTGTGTATTGATTCAAGGCGTTGGGTTTGCATACGTCGGTTTGGCTAGCATGGCGTTGGTTGGACTGTCATTGAGGGACACTTTTCCCTATACAATAATACAAAATGAATTTTTGGATGTGGTGTTGTCGTCATCTTTGATCAAGACTGCATGCTGGACAGGCCAGCTATATGTGTGTTGTTTCCAGGCGTTGGGTTTGCAAATGGGTGTTTGGCTAGCATGACATTGGACTTTTACCAAGGAGAACACTTCTCTTTTATTATTGTATTTTCTTCAAGTGTAGTCGTGATCTTCAGATTATGCGTCAAGACTGCATGCTTTTCATTCTGATAGGCCAGCTATGTTCGTCTCCCAGCGTAAAAAAATGCCAAACTGTAAACAGAATGAAGAAAACGCCATGGGAGTCGATCCCTTGTACCCTTATATACCCGTTCTGTACATATTCCAAGACACGTACCCAAACCATATAGCCCACGTCATGCCGACAGAAGCAGCTGCCCGTCTATTGCGGCGACTGCACAGACACCAGCGGCGCATCCGCACGCGTGGCCGTCACGGGGGAGCCGCCGCCGCCCGGGGAGCCGCGGTTGTGCGCGTCCACCAGGCCCTGCAACTCCGGCGGCACCTTGAAGCCCTCGTGATCGGCGTGCTTCTTGTAGAAGTAGTTTTCAGAGCGGGCCTGCAGGTCCTCGGGCAGCTCGCGGAAGACGCAGTCAAAGATACCGTCGATGGATTGCTTTTTGCTTGCGTCGCGATTCCACACGGTGACGAGGTGGTACTTGAAGCGAACCGAAAGACCAACGCCACAGATCGTATCGTCGCTGTCTTTTTTCCCTGTTAGCAAAACACATGGAGGAAATGATGAAGAGGGGGAAAGGGGGCTATTACTCTCTCCTAACGCCTCTTGCAGCTTCTCGCCGATGGCCAGCAGCTGGACCTTTGTCCAAAAATCGGGCCCCTGAGCGCGGGGCACGCGAAAAGTCCAGCTGCCGCCGTTGATGTTGCGGCGATCCTCCCAGACGGGGCGGAAGCCCGACTTGAAGAGGTATATCGACTCGCGCATCTTGATATGCGCGACGGGGGTGTTGTTGTTATAGCGCCAAAAGTCCTGGACCGACTCAATCTGCGTGCCTAGCCGCTCGAGCTGGACCTTGTACTCGCCGTTCGCGGCGGCGGCGGTCTGGTCGTTGGACTGGCTTCTAATTCCTCATCCACCGGTTAGCCCTGCTCAGAACGTATCGGGATCAAAGGCAATGGCCAAGAGACAAAAGTGAGACAGGGGTGGGACTGTTACCGATCAAAGTAGACGTCCCAGTAGTGCTGGGTAGGCAGCGTCCGCATCGCCTTGAGAAAGTTGCGCTTAGCCTCGTCGCGCTGCTCTGCGGGCGAGTTGGTCTCTGGGGTCGCGGAGACGCCCGAGAGATTGCGGGTGAACAGCTGCGGGCGGGCGGCCATTCTGAAGGGAAAGTCTTTTTCCAAGGGATCAAGAGAAAGAGAGAGAGAAAAGGATAAGACTGCGTAAGGAGAGAGAAGAAAAGACAATGGGATGCAAAGCAGCAAGTTGGCCAAGCTGGAATCGTCGTAGTTTGACAGACGGAGGAGGGCGGGGCTGGCGGTTAGCGACGCCACATGCTAAATAGGCACGGAGGTAGGACCCAGTAGAGTTCCGCAACAGCAGAACACCCCCTCGTAGCAAACAAGAATGGCCTTAGCGTCTAGCAATCGATCGTCTCTTGTACGGGCACAGGATTTGTCTCCAGATCAAGAGCACCAAGTTGAAGAGTGGGTTGCTAAAGAGCGGCGCTCTGGCGTCCTAGTAGGCAGAAAGTTGCTCCGATGGTACATTCAGCGCCTTACGCAGACGCCCGACCACAATCTAGAGCCAGATGTGGTCGACGATTTTCTCCGCCGCCATCCAGATACCGCCAAAAAGCTCACTCCCATACCGCAGCCTAGCCCTGAGCAAGCGCAGGCGGACAAGCCCCTCACTGGCGACAATCATTTGAGGGGCCTTGCGTTTTTAAAGGAGCAGAGGAGGCAGGATGCCAGGAGGGCACTGTATGGTGACTCGCCACCGCCGCCACGAGAGCCAGCGCCCTACCCCGAGGGCGAGATCATATACCACTGCCATAATCGCTATGCCGTGCGGCATGGCGAATTGATTACGAAATACACAATCAGCCGCGATGGCATGGGCTCAGGCGACCATCCAAACGAGGCGCTTGCCCTACGCTTTGTCAAGGAGCACACCACTATTCCAGTTCCGGACATCATTAGCAGCGATTGGGATCGTATAACCATGTCGTTTGTTGAGGGGCAGACTTTACAGCAGGCTTGGCCTGTTCTGACACAAGATGAGCGCTCAGCCATCTTGCGAGACCTCAGAGAGTACATCACGCAGCTCCGTGCCATTTCCGGCAATCATGTTGGCCGGCTTGACGGTCAGGGAGCTGTGGTTCCAAGCATTCTGACGCGTTCGGGAGGGCCATTTGCGACGCAAGCCGAGTTTCATCATTGGCTTGTTCGGCCGTCGAAGCGCGTAAACTCGCAGAGCATGTACTGGCACCAAATAACAATGCAGCTCAGCAACGATCATCCCATTGTTTTTACGCATGGTGACATTGCTGCAAGGAACATAATGGTGCGAAATGGGCACATTGTTGCGCTTTTAGACTGGGAGTTTGCCGGCTGGTATCCGGAGTATTGGGAGTATGTGTTTTCACTTCGTGGGTTGGACAATATTGACTGGGACACACTCGGCGAACATGTTCCGTCTCTGTTTTCTACCCGCTATGACTTGGAATACATTCTTATTCAGTTTATCTTAAGTCTCTCCTGAATATAATAAGCGATGTTTCTGTTGCAAGTTGATCAAGCCCTCGTACATTGCGGGGCTGTTCTTCAATAGATAGTGGTGGCCGGGGTGGAGAGGGGGAGGGGAACTTTTAGGAGGGATGATGGGACGAGCATGGGGCAGATCTGCAAGGCCGCTTCATTGTTTGCTCGACATTTTTTATCCTTTCACCAAAAAGGGCCGCAATCTCTGCCAAAGAAAGCTGCTAAATCAAACTTGCCCCTTCAAAAAATCGCAACCTCTTTCAATGTACGCCATCCATCGTCCTGGCACAACTAGGCGTCTGCTCTCGACCAAGCACCGATTCAGCAAAGATGAAGCACCCAATCTGAAACAGCCACCGTCTGGCTACCTGACGAGATTACAACACCCAGCAAAGTATTGGCTTCTCGACTCCCGACCAGTCGTCGCTCGATAGAACCCGCACAGCCCATCCTTGATCCGGCCCTCGAAACAGTCCCGCCGATTGTCGCCAGCCATTCCCATTGTTGGTTGACGAGCAACAATGCCCGTTCGTAACCAGGGGGCTCGTTCCCCGTTCATAGTCCAACAACCGGGTCTCGTGTGTTGGAGAACCATGACTCCGCCGCCCTTGATTCGCCAACACGCTAATGGCGATGAGGGGACGGGTCCCGCTGTCATGATCCATCAGACGACTCGTTCAGGTCGCGCGGCAGCTTGGCAACTTGGCTAGTGGCAGACGGACTTGTTGCCTACGGATATATACATTGCAGCGGTACAAATTGCATCATCACGAGCGTAAACAGAGCCAGTGGCCATCAATGCATTCGCCTCTATGCAGCAAGCCCCTCCTTAAGTATTATATACGGATAATCAACCGGTGTACGCCGTACCTCTTCCGCAATTGTTCATCTCGGGGTTCATCGCGCAGCCACAGCGGCTGGTCACAGCAAGCAATGACTCGCTTACAAGGCGGTCCAATGAGGAAGACGCGGGCGCACCATCAATCAACAATTACCGATCCAGCCTACGAGCAGAATGGCTCTCATGCAAGAGCAGCCTGCATGAAAGGAAGGCCTTTATCGTGTGTCGTGTTTCAACGCGAGTGCCCGTCGCCCTAGGCTGCACGATGCCGTATCCCATCAGAATTGAGCGAGATGGCTTTCAGCTTTCGCACTTGCAACGAGCAAAGCAAAAGAGGTTGCAGAACTCCATACCACACCATTCCTAGCTTAGCCCGCGTCGGCTCGCCACCCGGCTCTCTGCATTTCGGGCCGCCGCCTTTTCGAACTCCTTTTCGAACTAACACCAGCCACGATTCCACGCTACTGGACCACACCTCCAGCCGAGAAATCGACTAAAAGAAGCCTCAAACTCGCCAATGTGAAAGTCGGCCAGATACAGGTGATGTGTCAGTACGGAGATAGTCTCTGCAGCAGCTCTTCGCAAGACATGGTAGGCGCCACTTCTTGCTACTCGTGGCCTGGACGTTCGAGGCCCGGCCGGATGGGGGCCGGAGAAGAATTGCGACAGCTGCCAGCTGCGCCAACTACAAAGAATGCTACAACGTCCCTTGTCGATGCCTTGTTACTATAGATCCGAATTATTGTAGCCAGTATATTGCGCCGAGGGATTGAATCCATGACAAATCGGTTCACTCCCGAAGAAGACTGGCCAGCAGCCTTATAAATAGCCTGGCCCATCCCGCATTGATACAGGAACTTGACTTCGTCGTCTCCTCCAGTGCACTGCTTGGACCTACACGACTTTTTGTACATTCTCTCTTCCAAGCTCACAGCAAAATGCGCGTTTCTATTGTTGCTGTCGTCGCTTTCTTCGCTGCCGTCGTCGCTGCTAATGGCGGCTTCGTCGATAACACGTTTGGCGGAAAGTGCAAGTACCTCACCCAGCTGGGCGGTGGGAAGAAGGATCAGACGGCCATTACCGCCTGGTGCCTCGACAAAGCCGGCAAGCGCTGGCAGACTACCATCAACTTGAACCGGTGTATTGGCAACAAACGCGGCAAGCTGGTCTGGAGGAACAAGTGCGTGATGTTCCGCTGCAGCGCCGTTGGTGACATGACGCTGATGCTTACTTTTTGTTAGTGGTAATTTTGACCACACTTGCCACCCTTGTATTCTCCATAAGCTCCCCCAAAGGCCAGACGACAACGTCGGCCTCAAGTGCGCCTGCTCGCGCAATGGCAAGACGCCCAAGTACACCGAGATTGCTCTCTCCCCCTATAGCAAGAGTGGGTTTTACTTTGCCCTACGGATACGGCCTTGATGTTCAAGATACACTAACTTTTATAAATAGAAAAGAAGCATCGCTTTACACTCCTCAAGCTCAAGAACGGCCGCTTCGTCTGTGGCGTTCACCTGGGCGACAAGACGGAGAGGAGGGTACCCGACGAGACGGGAGTAAGAGAGCCCGACAAGACAGAGAGAGGTGGACTCAACAAGACGGAGAGAATGATATCCGACGAGATGGGGAGAAGAGAGCACGACAAGACGGAGAGAGGGGAACTCGACAAGACGGAGAGAACGGTATCCGACGAGGTGGGGAGAAGGGAACCCGACAAGGCGGAGAGAAGCGAACACAACAGAACGGAGAGAGTGGAAGCTTCAATATAAACATGTACATGAGAATGATCCTTTTTTTCATCAGGTAAATAGGATATGGCTTATTTGTCTGTCGGTTGTGGGTGGCGGCGCCGAGATTGTTGTGGCGTAGAGTGACACCGCAAAACTTTAAAAGTCCTGTCAAATGCCTCTGAAAATGCCCATGCTGTTTGAAAATACATGTGGTCATCTATGAAGCAATCGATAACATGATAACCTTGGTGAACACAAATTTACTTTGTATAGTCGGCACTTGCCTTGGCGCCGCATGGTGCCCTGACAACGGCTTCGCCGAGTCTTACCCCGACCAACACCGACGAGCTGGTCTATGACGCCGTGGCTCATGGTTGCGACCGACACGTGCTCTAGCGTAGGGATTTTGGCTACAGCTTTTACTTTTGTCCTTGCGATGGGCTTTTCTATTTGCTTTTGTGGCGTGCAAAATGGCAAATGTTGGCTACCAAGGAAGCGACATATCAACAAGAATCGAGTTGTTCCATATGGAAGGGCGCCCCATGGAACATGTGGCTGCGTCAACTTGCCGGCATGAAAAGAAGAGATGATGGACTCGGCCCTGATCGTCCAGAATAAGCTTCTTTTTACAAGTCGGCGGCGCCGCCGCCGGCACCAAAGTTTCTTTATTTTGGCTCGGCCAAGGCGTGGCCACGCGTGAGTATACTCTGACAGAGCCACAGCCACAAGCGACGCCCGGTGGCCCAGGCCGACAAGAGGAATAAACAAAGAGACGGCACATATCCTTACTCCAGCCATACTAGTAGAGCTTCTACGGCTGACATAGCAAGGTGCACCTCTTCTATAGCTTTATCAACATTGTAATCGCGTTGAGCCAGTGAAACAAAACTACTAGAAGACAGATATTCTGTTATTTGAGCTGACAGTGTAAAGATATGGCTAGCTAGACATATGATGAGATATATAAACATTGTAAAAGTAAAAGGGATTATACTGAAAGCCAAGCTGCTGTGTGACGCCATGAAAGTTAGTATACTAATGTACTTCTTGAAAAGTGGATATCATATAAACATTCTCTACTTATACAGGCTATGTTCTTGCCTGTTTGTTATTTCCTCTCACTTCTCCTTCCGCAATTTGCTTCTGACATTGTTCTGTTTAGGATTGGTCGAAGGGCAGTATAGACTTGTCAAGTCTCTAGATTCCCTATCACGGTCTCTCATCCTCATCTACTTCTTCCTCTCATCCTTCAGTCAGTGCGTGTTTGTGGTTGGCATTTTTGGCAACTTCTGCCCATCACGAACAAGGACTTGATCCCTCGCACACATACACCCGTTTCGTACAAGACTCAAAGACCATGTCATCAAGAGTCGGTCGTCTTCTTCACGCCATTTACCCACCATTCTCGTCCACTATTGAAAAAGATCAACAGAAAAGATCCAGAACTATGAGCTTCTATCGTCCCACGTCTCCCCGCGAGCTCCCGCCGCATCGCGCCTGCACCGGCGACAGCACCTGCGTCCGCAACGTCGAGAACCAGTTCATCGAAGGCCTCGGCGTCCTCATCGACTACCTGAACAAGGGCAATGGCGAGCCGCAGCTGTCTCGTCTGCGGCGCCGCGCCGAGCTCTGGTGCGAGACCTATTTTGGCTCCCTCGACTACACCATCAGCCACCCGCAGGGCGCCGACCACATCACGCGCGGCGTCGTGCCGCAGAGCGTCCTCGACGTGCACCCACGCCTCTTTGACGTGCACATCGATTCGCACTCGCGGCTTGACCCTCCTCCGGCGGCGTCGTCGGCGTCGGCGTCGTTGTCGTCGCGCTCTACACCGTCGCTCGTCTCCGATAATGACACCGAGATGGAGTCGGACTCGGACGCCAACTCCCACTTGCCCGCCAGCGTCAAAAAGGACGCCGATGCCGGCGACATCAAAAAGAAACAGCCACGACGACGAGGGGACCATTTTTGCCACCAGTTCCCGCCGTACACGGAGCCCGTGCTGCTGCCCGACGAGGCCATCGAGGCGCTCCTGGACCGGTACGACCGCCACACCGCGCTGTACGAAGCCTGCCGACAGGAGCGGCTCCTCACCGCGCTGTACGAGCAGGCCGGCGTTGACGCTTCCGTGCTCCCGGAGCAGCGCAACCTGCTCTGCGTCCGCGCCGCCGACCTGCGCGGCTCGCCGCTGCTGCACCACATCCCCGAGCTGCTCGCCTGTCTGGCGCGCTTGCCGCCCGCGCCCGCCTACACGCAGTTTTTGCGCAACAAGCAGCGCCGCGTCGACGAGCACGACATTGAGCAAAAATTTCACAGAGAGTCGCTGCCGTACGGGCCGAGCACGCAGCCGTGCCCGTTGCCCGGTCTGGCGGGGTCGGTGCGCATGCCGCGTCTGGGCGAAGCCGAGACGGCCAGGCGCGCAAAGGCCAAGGAGACTGAAGATAAAGACGTGTTTATGTTCTGGTCTATGGACTGCGCCAGAGATCCGCACTTTAACAAGAAGCGCCCGTCGTGCAAGAGGCGCCGCAGCAGCAGCAGCGACACCGACGACTCGGATTTGGACTCGGACTCAGACTCTGACGATGCTGATTCTCCTCCTAGAGCGGCGAAGCGCTTGGTTATTGGAAGGAGGTGTTGGTAACGATCTCGCTGTTGATAGACAGTCTCTCGGTTAGTCGACACACCTTTATCATTGTCCGATAGAGCTCCTATTTTCAACTTGACAAGTGAAGAAGACACAATTCTTCTTTTTGCCACATACGAGGACGCTTTCAAATTTTGATTAAAGATCTTGATTTGACGTCTTTCGCTTCTTCCCCCCAACTCGGCAAGCACGCGGGCTTTCACTACATTCACCACAGTAGCCTCATCCTCATCAGCCTCTTTCACTCGAATTTTGTCTTTTGCTGGCCTTGCCACTCTTTGCGTTTTCACTTCTTCCATTTTGGGAAAAAGTACACGATTTCATGCCTCTATGACGCTCTGACATCTGCGGCAATACTCCGGGGGGTGACAGTGAACCTCAAGTCCAGAGGGGTCAGAGCCCAAGTCCAAGTAGGGCTTTTTTTTTAAGGTGGTGAGGATGCGTTATAGATGCGCTGTAGGTCCTCTATAGATGCTATAAAGCTAGGTAACTAAAATGTTAATTAACTAGCTGTTAATTCACTAGCTGCTGCTTGACTGCCTGTTGATTGACTGCTAGTTGACTGCCTGTTGATTGACTGCTGGTTAACTGCCTGTTGATTGACTGCCCCCCGGCATCGACGCAAGTTTCACATCCATCATGGGGGGAACAGGCAGATGCTCTGATGGGAAGGCACCGGTCGTGCCACGACCGCTGCAGAGTAAATGGGAGGGCGACCTGGTCCGCCGCATGATCTCTCACGACATCATCGAATCGCCGCCGTCGTGGCCACGCTGGCTACACCCCTCCCCATGCCAAGTCGTCCTGATGACGAACCTGAGGAACATCTGGGCAACAGCTTCATTTTTCTGCCGCTCTTGGCCCCACTTGGACTTGGGCTCTGACGCCTCTGGGCTTGAGGTTTACTATGTGCCCTATCACTCTTTACTAATGCTGGCTTGCTTCATGGACAGTGCTTCCAGGTTTGGTACCTATCTCCCAGCAGCATTGTAAATCAGGGGAAATTGGTGGTGATGTGCTCTGAATTACCTTAATACCCACTGTATGCTAGTGTCTGTTGGTGGATGGCTGGCGGCCCATTATAAGTTTAAGCGCCAACGCGTCTTGCTTGCATACTGAAGCGGCCGCTGGCATGCTTCCATCAACGTTGAGGACTCGAAAATCCTCCAAAAACCATATTTGAGCAACTTTACGATGACTTGCCCCTGATAAGAGACAGATTCTCTCCTATTTACGCCAATAGAACTGATCTTGCCATCGCAGGCAGCGGCAGCGCGCCACGATGCCGGCCTCTGGGGACGATGAGATTACCAACTTGGTCGCCGATATTGTCGCTGGTACGAGAGGCTGAACCACCCCTAAAAACTCTCAAGAGTTGAAACCGTAATTTTTAAAGAAAAGCTGACAGATTCATACTCTCAACAGCCTCCAAGCTGACCCCCAAGGCTCGCGCAACCCTCATCAAGCCGTCCATCAACAGCCTGGCGTCGCTCGCGTACGAGCGCGGGCTGCTGCCTGACGCGCTCGACGCGCTGCTGGAGCTCGTCACCACGCCCAACCTGCTGGACCAGGCGAGTCTGGGCGTGCTACTGCGCGGGCTTTACCCGGTGACGCGGGTGTCGGCCGCGTGCGTGCTGCGCGTCGTCGGCGCGCTGGGCCACGGCCGGCTGAAGCCGGCCATGGCGATCCAGGCGCTGCTGCTGCGGTGGCTCGTCATGGTGTACCACGTACTGGAGATGCCGGGCGTCCTGTCGCAGGCATATCCAGTGCTGTTCAACCTGCTGGACACGGCGGCGATTCGGCCCCAGCTGACGCATCTCCTGGCGCTAATTACGAGGAGAAAGCACGTGCGACCGTTTCGCATTCAGAATCTGTAGGTTTCCTTTTGTGAATTTGTGTGTGTTGTGGGAACTGAGATGGAGATTAACGATGACTTGGGGCAAAGCTTGAATTTATCGCGGCAAACGGGTAATGACCCAACGCTGGTCGGCTTGCTGCGCGTATATAAAGACTACTATCCGGAAATCATTGTCGGCGAGGCAGTGCGTGGGCGTGCGTCTGCGTTCAAGGTACGATTTCGATATCTAGAGGGTAAACGTGGGACGGGGAATTAACTATTGGAGCAGCATCCCGATCCGTCATGGCGAGAAAGGCTAGACGCGCTGCAAGAAGCGCACATACAACAGACGCAAGAGCGCATGTCCCGCCCGCGTGACGCTTTCCGCGTGCACAAGACTGTCGGTCGCGGCTCGAGAACCAAGGCCCTGCCGTCTGTGCATACATCCCACGCAACCGAGGTCCGTTTGAGCGGGACAAGATCAGCACTCTTGTTTACAAGATGACTAACATGGGCCCATGACAACTTAGGACTCGATCACACTGGAAGAAATCGAAAACGTGCAGAGCTTCGTGGAAAAGATGGACAGGCTCGAGCTGCCCAACCAGCTGGTCGCGGTGTTGGCCGACCCGCTGCTCCAGAAGCTGCTGCTGCTGCGGCCGAGCGGCGAGTCGTTTCTGCGCGTCGCCAACTGGCTCAAAGCGGCGCTACAGGACGTCGTCGACGGGGATACGGACGAGGCGACGCTGTGGGAGATGATGGAGGTTGTGCGGGACTTTGTCGTGCAGACCAAGGTGAGAATGAAGAGAACGGCCAACTTTGGAATGTGTGCTAATGGCGCAGAACTTGCCATCGACGATACTGAATTTCTTTGCGCGTTTCTTTCAACTCTGGAGCGGCTCGGGAAATAAAGACTGCATTTTTGAGATCCTGGCGTATTCGCCCCTCCATGATTTTCAAGGTAAACGGCATTTTTGACCTACACATGTGCATTATTACACTCGAATTTAGACTCTAACACGAAGGGCAGAACTATATCAGTCTATTTTCCAGCCGCTTGAAGCTGCCGTTGCCGATAACCAGCCGGCCACGCAGCTGGGCTTGCTCAACATGTACACCAACCTCGTCCATCACTGGGCCTCTCTTTTAAAATCGAGCAAGAATATCCCGACACATGCGAGCCGCGCCATTACCAGCACCGTGCAGCATGCCGGCACGCTCGCCCTCACCCTCCTGCAGACCAGCCCGACGCTGTCCAGCGAGTCGGCCATCCTCGCCTTTTACGAGCAAAACATGGCGCTGCTCACCGACGACACGCTCAAAAACTACATTTGCATCGAGCTGCCACCCTCTGCTCTCATCTACCTTCTCGTCTTTAGCCAGTCGCTGGCGACCGTCGCGCGCCTCTGCCACATCATGGCGTCGTACAAGAAGGGCTTCGAGACGGCCATGAAGATTCGCGGCAACCCCGACACGCCGACCATTGACGCGTCGTCATACACGCACCTCGATGTGACCCGGTATAACGGCAACCTGCTCGACATTGTCAACCTGCACTGGCGGATGCACGCGTTTAGTGTGGAAAGGGAGGTGGAGCATGGGTGCATGGTGCCGGGACCGGCGCGCGCGCGGCTGGAGCGGTACGTGGCGGCGGTGGACCGCGGCTTCACGCTCGCGGGCATGCTCTCGCTGTCGTACTCGCCGCAGTTTTGCCTGCAGAGCATCGAGACGCTACGTGCGCTCGAGGACCGCCAGATTGCCATCAACGCGGCAATTGAGACGCGCCACGCGGGGCCCGTCACGCAGGACAGCCTGCGCAAGCTCGGCACTTCGGGCGGCATCCGCATCGGCTTCAACGGGTACCGGGCTAGCGTGCTGGAGACCCTGCGAGGTAATGGCCTCGGCGGCGTGGAGGAGCTGCTCAAGGCGAGCATGCCGTCGGTGGCCAAGGCGATTGAGAGCTGGGCAGGCAGGCAGACGTAAGGGAGCTGCCTTTGTGTTATAAAGGGCGCTAGGTGGGGTGGTCAATGATGAGACGAGATGAACGATGAATATACTATTAGAGCGCAAGGCTGCATTCGTAGCAGCCTGTGAGCTATGCGGGCGACCTCTGACGGACATGACGGTTATCAAAAGGCGAGTACGGGTACCTCTAGAGATCTCGCCTTTGTGTTGAATTGATTCCGTTCCAACGTACATATTCTCGTAAAAACTATTCTGCCGACGGAGTTCAAGCGCACTGAACACCAGCGCCGAGTCCTTCGAGCTGTGCCTGTTCATGTGAATTGTAACGAAACATCAACATCCTTTGAAACCCCGCATTAAGGTGTAGTTGAACTTGAGCGCCTGCAGGCGTGTTACAATTTGGCCTGAATCCTTGATATTAATTAGTACAAAAACAACAATCAATACTTAGCTCTCACCCTAGGGTGAGTTAATAATGAGATCTTAATAATAATAGGGCTTGCTAATATATGTGATGCAAATATTGTTATCCCTTCCATAATTTAACTCTCCGTCGTGATTAGAGCGTACTCGTGGCTCTTGACAGCACCTGACTACCCCGCATAAAATGTAGGTTGGTTGCTCAGCCGAATCTCTCCTCCGCAAAGCATCTGCTTCAATTTTGGAAATAGAGGCCGTATTACTCGACGCCAGTCGTCTGCATTTGCCCGATCAAGGACCGCGGGCAGGAATGGAACCACCAAAAGCGACCGCCCGGCTGCTAACGAGCGAGGAAATGCGCAAAGGTATGAGCAGCGCGTAATGCAGCGGTTGTGGAAGTAACTTACCATATTTCATATTTTCCATGAATAAAGGTCTTGATGCCTTAAACGAAGAGATTGGAAAGAGTGAATTGCTGATGAGCGTGGCCCCTATCCGGCTCATTACTGTCGGCGGCTCCCTGGCTGTCCTGCTTTGCGGCAACCGAACCTCGTCTACGGATATCGACTGCATCCTAGACCCCCAGGTGGCCGAAAATAGCGAGTACGCCGAACAATGGATCAGGACCGTGGTGACTGCCGCGGATGTGGTCCACCTAGACGGCGACTGGCTTAACAGCCAACTTAGCATCTTTGTCCGCCGAGATAAGCGCAAGATGCTATTCCTAGAATCCGTCCAGCAAGATATCGCCATTTATGAAGGGAAGAATTTGGTCATTTATGCTGGACGCCTCGACTGGGCACTAGAGCGCAAGATTCGGCGAGTCGCCTATGCAACGGAGCGTCAGAAGGTGAAAAATGTCGACACGACAGATGCCGCGGCTATTATTAAGCTGATGGTAAGCCGAGACGAATACGCTACGCCGCTGAGCTTTGAATTTATTAGAGGATTAAATTATAATGGGTTTGATATTGCGCCTAGTGACGATGCGATCCGAGAGGTTGCGCGGTACTATAAAGAAAAATATGGTGATGATGGCATAATTGGGTAGTGAGCAAACAGGCATAGCGCAGCTTAGACAGGCAAGAATAATAGAGTAGTGGCATTTATACAGAGTAAAAGTCGCCAATCGCCATGTAAATGTTGCGCCGGTGAAATGGACTTTCTACTTCAGTGGTACGTGTGCCGAGAATTAGTTTCTCTGGGAGCTTTCCCGCGGTTGATGTCCACGACGGATACGCTTCAGGAGAAGAAGGGGGCGGTTCCTTATAGATATTTGGAAACGGGCCGTCATCGCGCCGTAATCCTAGCTGCAGCCTCCAATTAAAGCAGTCAACGAGAGTCTCAGCCGTCGCAGCCATGACGGCGTACTGCTCCTCGTTCTCGCACGCCGGCGGTTCTGGAATGTCAGCCGTGGCCCAGCCCGTCTGCCGCCAAAAGTATTGCGTCTCAGACGCGATGAGGTTCCCGTCCCTCGCGCAAACCGCCTCATATATGCGGTACAGGGCGCGCAGAGGCGTATCGCGGCTACGCCAGAGAGGCATAATGCGGAGCAGCTGGAGGTCGTGCGCGCGGCGGTCTACCGCGTCCGGGTCGACGCGCCGCGGCGGCGGTGGAAGCTCGGCGGCAAACTTCCAGGCCGGGAACGGCCATAGCAGCCCCAGGACGAAGAGGACCGGGCTCCGCAGCAGCGGGTACCGGATACCCCGCGCGTAGCGCACGGAGCGGCGCAGGCCCAGCGGCGACTGCGACGGGAAGAGGCGCTGTCGGAACTTGATCAGGGGCCACCGGTATTTCATGGGCAGGTAGCGGAAGTTCCACAGATACGCGGCCGCCGCCCGCAACCACTCCATGTTTGTTGACGCGTGTTGTGGTGATTGCAGTCGTCCGCAGTTGTTTTTTTTTGTGCCCATGAGTTGGAATGGGCGGCAGGTTCGCCGCTTAGGCGGTGACGTTGAGCAATTGACCATGCGATCGCGGGTAGGTAGGCCCACGTGATTAAGGCGACTTATAATAACGGCGGTTCTTCACTCCCGCTACTTGAAAATTCACAGTTTAATAGTCTACGGCACTTTCCCATGTTGCTGAGGAAGGGTATGAAGCTTTTACTAAGTTACTGCTAGAAGAGAGGGCAAATGCCAACCTATCGGATACGACCGACAGGACGCTGCCATGGCATGCCCAAAACCTATATTGGCACGCGCCTGGTCACCAAGCTGTTATCGAGTTATTACAGCGTGCCTAAGGTAATTCAGAGCCAATTACCACCTGCAATGCTGCTCAGAATTGACTGGATACACTGATAGAAGCAAATTATCAGGACTGAATCAAAATCTGAACTTGTTGTAAGGTGTCTTTTTATCTTCAAAATATAGGGTATTTATGTAGAAAAGTAAGATGTAAGCCGAATTCAGCCTAGAATCCACGCATCATGCTAAATGTTGAAAAAACGCCGAAATCTAAATCTTTGAGAAGGCAGTGTTGAGGCCTGCGCACCGCTACTCAAAATGTCACAACGCCCCCACCCCTAGAAAGCACTGTCGTTGAATGATGTGTGCTATACCCTCTATGCCCTTTCAATGCTCCGAAGCCAAGTGTTAAAAATAGGCTGAGAGCCCGGCTGAATGCCCAAAAAGCCAAATGCAGTAGTCAGTGTTTTTCATGTTAAAGTTGAAAAACGTCGTAGTCATGATGCGTTGCTCAAAAGTGAAAAGTGTTGAATGAAACAAGAAGAAGAGGAGGAGGAGGAGAACAAAAAAGAACTATTTCATCTTGGGCTTGGACTCGTCTCCGTATCCGCCGACGCCGATGCCGCCAAAGCCGTACGTCTTGCCTTCAGAGCCGCGGTTGATGCCGCTACGGGGCCCGCGAGCGTGGAGGTCTGCGCGGAGCCACGTCATAACGAGCTCTCCGAGGCGCGAGTTGCCCGTCTCGGCAACGGTGCCGTCAATAGACGCGAGCATGGCATCGGCCGTGTCCCACTCCTTGACGACGCCCATGTGCATGTGGACGAGGTGGGTGGGCCAGCCGGCGAGGTTGTCAAGGATATGGGTGGCGTAGAGGATGGTGCAGGCGCGCGTTTCGGTCTCGGTCTTGAGCCAGGCGAGGAACTGGGCGCGGCTGAGGACGTCGAGGTCGACGGTGATTTCGTCGAGGAAGAGCACGGTCCAGGGGCGCAGTAGGCCCATGGCGAGCTGCACCCGGCGGCGCTCGCCGTCAGACACGGCGTGCATGCGCCACGACGGGTCAATGTCGAGCATGGCAACGAGCTCGTCGCGGCGCGCCGGGTAGGCGTCGCCGCCGACGCTGCGGAGAAGCTCGGTGACGCCAATGTCGGTGCGCACAATCGGGTTCAGCACCCACTCGAGCCCCAGGTAGGTGACGCCCTCGAGGCCCTCGTGGAAGGGGTCGACGCCGCCGATGGAGATTGTGCCGCGCGGGCAGAGGCGCTTGCCGGCGAGGAGGCGCAGGAGGGTTGTTTTGCCGGCGCCGTTGGCGCCGATGAGGAGCGTGCGTGAGCGCGGCGGCAGGTCTAGGGAAATGTTGTACACGCCGGTCGAGTAGTCGGGGAATGTGTAGGTTAGGTCGGTGACCTTGATGGAAGGCGGGTTCTGCTTGGAGGCCATGGTGGCGGTGGCGGAGGGCGGGCGATTGACGAGGATCGACTTTGTTGAGAGAGCAAGGGAGAGTGGTGCTGAAGGAACGATGATGAGCAATGGGGGAGGCAGAGATTCGAGTATTTATAGAAAGAGACACTGTGACGATGTTGGAGAAATTTTGTCTGTCAGGCCATCGTAAGCTGTCGATTGGTGGTGGGGTGACAAACGCGGGGCAACTGGAAGCGGCACCAACATTAAGGTTTGGTCAGGCGGCGCGGTTACTATGATGCAAGTGCGGGTACGAAATATTGTTGTAAAATCAAGGGATGATAAATATTGATTTTTTCGGGGCGAATCTCGGGGTTTGACTAATTTGGCGGATGTCGATTTCGGTCGATTTCATCTGATGCATGTAGATCCGGGCCAAGCCTGAAGTGAGGTAGCTGGAAGCCACGCTACGACTAATCGATCAAGATGATGCGAGAGAAGTCTATGAAAAGTCGGAACAGTCGGAATTGAGAGCGTAGTCGGCCATCGAGATTCGGATTGTCGTACACGCATGCTATATAATGAAGAATTTAGCTATCCGCAGTGGAATAGACATTGCAACCACCTACGATAGACAAGCTTGGGTCTGACATCCTGATTTATTGTAATAGAGGCTTCAATTGAGACTTTCGTTGACAAAATTAGTAAATTCACGGCCGATTGGTCCGACTCTGCAACGGCATCATCGCTGATCAATTCCCACTGCCGTCCGAGACCCTGCGCCAGCCACCCCCACAGCGCCACTTTACGCGTCTACCAGACGTCGCGTAAAACGCGGGTACCTCAAACTTGTTCTTTATACCACCCAGCTTGCGACAGCAGCTCGCACACCACGAAATTACTCCATCTGGATTGTTCAGTCCTTGCTTTGACCCATTCTCTCTCAGATCATTACTTTTGCCATCTTGACCACATATACGCGAACCCCCGCCATGGTGACCCTCGAGGAGGTGTCTGGGAGCTTGCTCCAGAAGCCATCGTGAGCTGTCTCCAACCCTCTGCGCCGACACTCGCAGGGCCCAAACTCTCCCAAAGACCCTATTCTGACCACGCTATTCTTCTAGAGACACTCCCCTCTTTGTCCCGCCTCGCGATGAATCCTTCTACAAGCCGCTCTCGACCTTTACCCTCGACCAGCAGCGCTCCTACCAGCAGCAGTACGGCGACATGTACTTTTTGCGCCTCACCAAGATCAAGCCCGCCGTTGAAGAGGTCGCGGCCGCAGCCTGGGACGGCACCACCGTTGGCGGCGAGACGGCCAAGAAGGTGGATCGCGTGCTCGATGTGCGCCAGGGCGAGCTGTGCTGGGTCGCCGGCACCGTCTACATGGACATGGCGCTGAAGCCCAATATACTAGAAGACGTATCCAAGGATGTGCGTCGCATTCTCTCGCTTCTTCCATAAATAAGAAGAAAGAAGAACGCTGGATAAAACGTCGTGTACCCGCTAACATGACATGCAGCGCTGGCTATCCGCGCCAATTTCAACGCAAAAATACTACTCCGACGACGGCAGCGACCAAGTCACCCTCGAAGACGACTCTGGTCGCGTACGGCTCATTGGTGACATCCTCAAGACGGTCCCGCTCGTGACGGGCTGCATCATTGCCGTCATGGGCACCGAAAACACGAGCGGCGAATTCGAGGTGCTGGACCTCAAGCTCCCCGACCTGCCGCCGCAGCCCGACCGCTGGGCGCTCTCCGGCGGCGCCAAGGCCACCGGCAAGCACAAGCAGCAGCAGCAAGACACGGACATGACCGACGCCGATGCCCCGAGCATCACCACCACTCACAAGCAAATCGCCATTGTGTCCGGCCTGTCGTTTTCCGGCGCCGACGCCTCGGCCGCCGTCGAAGTCAATCTACTGCTCGAGTACCTGCTCGGGGAAAGCCTCAGCGCCGACGCGCAGTCACAAATTTCGCACATTAGCCGTCTCATTATTGCCGGCGACTCCATCAGCTCCGCGACGACGACGACGACCGCCGACGAGGACGAGAAGAAGAAGACGACGGCGGCATCGGCGTCGGCGTCGAGCAAAAAGTACGGCTACGACGCTAGTGCGTACAATGCGCTTCCGTCGCAGCTCTTTGACGAGTTTGTCAGCGAGCTGCTGCCCTCGCTGCCCGTAACTCTGCTCCCCGGCGCCCGCGACCCGGCCAACGCGAGCTACCCGCAGCAGCCGCTGCACACGGCGCTTTTTCCCTTGTCGCGCGCGTACGGCGCAGACCCGACGACGACGACGAGCAAGGCGGCCAGCGGCGGCGTGCCGGGCTGGTTCGACAGCGTGACGAATCCCTGGGAGGCCGAGGTGGACGGCTGGCGCGTGCTGGGCACCGGCGGCCAAAACGTCGACGACGTCTTCAAGTACGTCGACAGCGAGGACAGGCTGGGCATGATGGAGGCCATGTGTCGATGGCGGTGCTGCGCGCCGACTGCGCCGGATACGCTGTGTAAGTGCTAGCCCGCTGGATGTGTTTCAATCACAACACACTTTTTTCTGTGCTAACGTTTGATACTTTTGCAGGGAGCTACCCGTTTCAGGACGACGACCCGTTTGTGCTCAAGGCCTGCCCGCACTTGTACTTTGTCGGCAACCAGCCCGAGTTTGGCACGCGTGTGATTGATGGGCCCGACGGCCAGAGCGTGCGGCTCGTCGCGGTGCCGTCGTTTGCGGCGTCCATGGAGATTGTGCTGGTGGACATGGAGACGCTCGAGGTGACCAAGGTCAAGATTGAGACGTCATAGGAGGGGGAACGAGGACAGTCTATCTTGAATTAATAGACACCGTTGTAGGAGTCAAAATAGTCTGAAAAAGCTAAACATGTGGTTGCGTTGACTATTTGTGGTCTTGATGAGATTTCATTGCTATGATGACTTGATAATTTAGCTAAAATAATGTAGGATGCTGTAGACCCTCTCAGAAATATCCAGTACTCCCATGATTTTTCGAAATACTACCCAGCAAGGTTTCAATAGTGATTTAGTAGCGCGTCGTGCGTCCATTTCAAACCAAGCCCAGCAAAGTAGAAAACGTTAGCAATCCCGATATTCAAAACCCAAACCCTCCCCCCCCCAAACTCCAATCCAAGCAGTAATCATTTAGTCCTCGTAATCCCCATCATTTTCATCATCCTGTTCCACGATAATCTCCTCATCGAAAAGCTCCTCCTCCTCCTGCCCATCCTCCCCACCGTCACTTCCATCCTGCTCCTCATCCCCATCGTCGTCCGACCCCTCCGCCACCCTCGGGCACCCGCGCTCACCATACTCAACATCCCGACACACGCCATCCAGCACGCCGCGCAGCTCGCCAAAGGCGTCCTCCATGGCCGCCATGCGCGCCGCGCGCCCCAGCTGCATCGCCTCATCCGCGTGCCACGGATCCATAAAAGCATGCTCGCTGACCAGCCTGCCCACCTGGTAGTCGTACATGTTGAGTTCATACGCATACGTCCGCTCCTGCTCCTCCTCCCCGGCACTGCGCGACCCGCGTCTTCGACGCGACCGTCCCCCTCCTCGACGCGGCGGCGGCAGCAGCCGCACAGTCATCTTGTCGCAGGATAGGTGACGAACCGCGCGCATCAGCTCCGTGTCCGCGTCGAACCAGTCAAGAAACGTAAAGCCGCCGCTGCCGCTGTCGCCGACGCCCGCCTCCCACACAGGCACGACGCGCAGCTCGATGCTGGCCAGGCGCGTGCGGAAGCCGTCTGGTAGCCACTCGAAGCGGTCGGTGAAGATCTTGACGGCGCTGGTTGCGCGTTTCTGCGCCTCATCGGCGAAGCGATTATGCTCGGCTTCGACGCAGATGCGCCGCATGCGGCAAATGTAGCGCGAGAGGTTAATGTCGTACACTTTGAGCGGCTTGCGGCCACGGCGCGTCGTCATCGCCGGCCGGCGCCCTTCTTCAGGCTCCTCCTCGAGATCGCTGGCCGAATGCGGGGCGTCATCCTGGCCAATGGACACGACATCGGCGACATGGTTGACGCCGTCACGGAGCAGGTAAAGAAACTGGTTCTCGCCATAAAGCACGGCCGCGGCCTCTTCAAAGGCCGCAGCGCAGGTTTGCATTATGCGGGTGCATAGCTTCAAGTTCTGGTTCCGGTACACCAGCTCCTAACTGGCGTGGACGCGGATCGGCTCCTCCCGCAAGAGAAGATGCCGATAGATCTGGAGCCGCACCTGATGTGGCAGAGCAAAGAAGCCGTCCTTGGCGAACTGGGGAGGGCCGGGGTCGGCGGCGGTGGCGACCGAGGGGCGCGTAGCGGGCGGAATGGCCGGCGCGGCAGGCGATGCAGACAAACGTGGCTGTTCGTTGTTGAATGCGTCGACAAAGGCGAGATTTGCATCGACGCGGGCAATGGCTCCTGGGGAGTGTTCAATGGACGGCACCGGGTGGTCATAATCCGGGATGTAGCTAGGTGTCTGCGCAGGTGTTAGCGGTAGTTGTCCTTCGTGCTCTCCGTTCTCGACTTCTTCTTCTGCAACTCGTGGTCGCTTGAGTCGATGTTCATTTTCCAAATCTGCCTCCTCGGGATGTTCAGAGTCGGTGCGCGACTTGCGCTTCTTCTGCTTCTGCTTCTGCTTCTTCTTCTTATCCTTTTCCGAGCCTGGCGCCACCTTGGAACGCCACATGTACTTGTCTCTAAATCCCCATTCAGGCTCATCATCAAAGGGTGCAGGGATCTTGGGAAGGGGTGCAACAGCCGGGCCACAGTTATAGAGCTCCTCGTATGGAGTTTGCTCCCAGACTCTCATGGTGCGTCGGACGCAAGGGGCCAGGCGTCTAAGTTGTGCCGTAGTTGGCATCTCGATGTCATGGTGGGAATATTCCCAGGTAAGATCGATTCTTTCCTCGCGGACTCGGAGTTCCGTGTGGTCAAGATCGGATGCCGCAGACCCCTCTCGTATTTGTCGAAGCTCATGATCCCTTTCGGGATCATAAGGTCTGCTCAAAGTACCATTATTTCGGCGTGATGTAAAGCTGGCCTGGCGCTCAGCGGTGAATGGTCGGACTTTTGAGTACTTGTAGAGGTTTTGAAACCGCCTAGATGTAGTGGCCGTTGTGGTCATGATGCAAGATCGGGGAAATGAACCTTAGCAAAAGAAATGTAAGTGGCCTTGGAATGATGCGGTCAATGAAGTTGGGTATCCACCGCCTCGATGCGAGTCGCGGCCAAAAAGACGGTCAAGAAATTATTTGGAGTTGAATTAATCAGAAGGGCATGTTGTTTCGTGAAGGAAATGCGGCGACGGTGTGGATGTGAGTTGGGCAGTGCGAGTGGGATGATGCAGAAGAGAGGTTGTAGAAGAGAGGTTGCAGAAGAGAGGTTGCAGAAGAGAGGGTGACGCTGCTTATAGGCAGCACCAAAACAAAGTTACTGTTCTTTCTTGCTACTGCGAAGTTACTGTCCTTTCTATTCACTGCGTATCTCGCATTAGTTAGAGAGTGATACTGCGGGAGATATTCCTGGAAATCAATCATATTGCCAACCTTGAAACACATCGCTATTTAAATACAGGCCCCCGCCTTGCATCAAAGCCAAGTGGTATAGTATGCAAAATACAAAACGTTGAGCACCATTCTAATAGAACAACACCCAAGACGATTGTACATGAACCGCTGAAAAAGAAATAAACGATCAAATCAAATTACGCCTCCCAAACTTTTTGTTGCCTCCGGATGATTCCAGTATTCATTTCCACTCATCAAAACAAAAGAGAAAAAAAAGGGCCCCGTTCAGGATGCCCATTTTGTGAAATCTACAGAGTCCACAACAGAACAGGCGGGATTGGCCAAGAATCCCACCTCTGTATCGTTCGTGGTTGTAGATGTAGACAGTATAGACGACCGATGGGACGTCTGTTCGCTGGGACTTGTGAAGAAGGTTGCCACGCTGGTTCGGCGAAGGCTGTTCAAACTGTCTCGCACGCTACTGCTTGCTCGCGAGCTGTCTCCAAGCCCTGGAGTCGGACCACCTGACAACGACGTCCCAGGAGGCGAAGGCGCCAACGTCGTGTTCTTGTTTCCATAGCGTTCACGCAGACGTTTAATTTCGCGGAGACGACTAGTCCAAGAAGAAATGTGCTCTCCACCTTCCTGGCTATGCCACACCATGGCGAACATGGTCGCATTGAGAGCCAGCAGTCGGATGAACCCGGGCAATGCTCTCAACGATACCATCTTGGTTTCCGATGCCGGCGAAATTGGTGGAAAACCTGGCTTGCTCATGACCTTGACCATGTAAAATGGCTGACCCGAGTCAGCCTCCGGCTTCGTCTCTCGTCTGACGATAAAAGAAGCCCGCGAGGCCGGGGTGATGACAATGTTGACAAAGTTGAACTGACTCGGAAAGGTATCAAACTTGAAAGGTTTGCCCGAGTCGTTGAAAACAATGTTGACAAAGTCATTGCCAATGTGTCGCTTCTTCAAAGTACACGAGGGGTCCCGCTCGAGGTTGGTTGGCATTTGCGTCGTGACGTGGAACACAATCTCGGTCACTCTATCACGCCAGCAGAATGTGTACTCCCCATCTGTATCGTATTCGCGATCCAACCCCTGCGTATTAAACGTCGCACCTTTCAGTCTGGTGAGAGTGCCCAAGTTGTTGAGAAATTCAATGTAGTCGCTACTTCCAGACATGTTTGCCAGAATCTCAGCCTCATCAGTCTGGCCTTCGCCAATGTAAATGACTCCGACCTTGTGTCCATCAAGGCTAGAGTTTCGGTCAAAGACCCGGATAGCTCGATCAACAGCCTCGTCATCGGGCAATGCAATAGGTCTTGCAGCATCAAAACTCTGCGGAATAGGTGACAGGAGTTGCACCAGGATGTGGTTAGGCAGAATTGCATGGCTTGTCGACTGGCCTTCCCTCGCAATGTCCAAGTGATTTTCTATTTGGTGCAGCGGCGGCGGCCGATAGGCTTCACGAATTGTATAGGCGGAAGTGCCCGACGGCTGTCGTTTCACGACATGCGCCCAGCCCGTGAGTGTGCCTTGCTTCACGGTTACGATGCTATTTCCGATGATCCATCGCTTCTTTCCAATCTGACCAAACCGGTCTTCCGTAAAGTACGGGTCTTTGGCAGATTCGTCAGCGTCGGCATACGTGACACGCTGCATAAAATCGACCGAAGTGACGGCTTGCTCTTCAACTTGTTGGGCCGGACCATCCACGTCGGTAAAGAGCTTTCTAACAATCCATGATACATGGTTAGCTCTATCCGGAAGCTTGAGAGCCAAAAACCAGAATATGATGGCATGATAAGCTACGGCGTGTACGTATTGCGGCAAGTCGTCTGACGGAGGGTTGTGACTATTCTCGGCATGACCAGATTGCGGTGTCACGGGTGTAGATGCCTCGCTGGCTCTGCTGCTTCGATTGGAAGGTCGCTTTTCTCTCGCGTAATCAAGGTATCGAAAGCAGATACCGAAAACTGTACGAAACTCTTCTTCTCTAAAGTTGACATAGACGTCGTGCATTCGGCTTAAACATGAGAGAAATTCCAAGATATGCACAGACACATGAGGTTGTGTAATGATCTGCGCCATCTGCGTCAAGATTTGGACCAGAGACTTGCTCATGGATAGTGGAAGCTCGTGACAGCAAATAGAGAGTGCATGAATACATGCTTTGGCAGAGCGTTCCCATCCCGATATACCTTGCGCAAAAGTCTTGACAATTTCATCTTCGTCCGACTTTTGAAAGTGCTCATGGTAGCTCAGAATCGTCGTCAAACTTTGATATAGACAAATGGCTACATCTGCCTTTCTGAGGCCATACATGCTCGGGGGTTCTGGGAGCATATTTGTTCGCAAATGATCGCAGACCATCTTTCGAAGTTCTTGTATTTGAGGAACCGCACCCTGGAAGATGGCATGGTTGCTCAATTGCAGTGGCAAGTGCACTAGCACAAAGCTGTAGACTTCCCAACCCGCACCCTGCAGAATAGTGAGGACTCCATCAAGCCATGCAGAAATATCCAGTGCGTGTGTGACGCCCAGCGTCGATGAGGCTGAGGAAGATGATGCCGTCGAGTCATTCGAGTCATCTTTTTCTACATGAGACACCAATACAGGACTGATTGCCGTGGGGACTTCACAGGGCAATGCCTTGGGGTCTGGATACTGCCATAACTGCTGGTGCTTGGCGCTTGTTCTGACACTCGTGCCGCTTGCTGCTCGAATGGGAATGCCTCTCTCACTTTGGCTGAATGAGACGCCTCTCGACGGACGAACCGGCAATCCATGATCGTTTCGCGAGAGGCGCATAATTTCCGCAGCTTCCTCGCTCCTTTTCTTGACCAGAGCTGCCTCTGTGCGACATATCGAAGACGCCAAAAAGTCGACATCCAAGTCGTTGGTGACGTATATCCTGTAGGCCCAGTCTGCACGGAGCCTGAACAGCAGCTTCATGGCCGACAAACGCGCGTCAACTTCGCAGTGACCGGCTTTGCTGATAGTTATCAAAACGTTGAAAAGCGCAACACTCTTTTCATAATGCGTGTTCATCAATTGCAAGAACATAGTAACATAGGCCCGCGTCACAGTATTAGATGGCGATTCCTTCGACAGTAAATCGCGCTTTTCGGCATCGCTTTCGATACCAGGAATCGTAGGTAAAGAAGTTAAAACAGGAGACGTGACCCTGTCATTCGGAACGATACTTTTGAGAGTATGCATGATGCAGTTGAACAAATCCATATCGCAAGATTTAACCACGGAAGTGATGAACGCCATGATAGCACTGAGAACAGGGATGTCAGTTTCCTCTGCAACATCCTGAATAATGCGCTTTGTAAGGCGGGGGATGAAGTTCTGCTCAGCCCCATCACCGACCAATTCCACGACATCGTACGCGTCCATGATTGTGCTCAACGCCAGAAGACGAGTCTTGGAGGGCCGCTTGCGATTCAGAAAGAAGGCATCCAGAACCAAGTTGATGTTCTCCTCCCAATCCAAGTCGGAAGGCGAACAACATCTGAACTCCTGGAAGTAGGTGAGAACGGTTATCGCAGTGGCATCGGCAAGCAGCTCTGGAGCCTGGGTGAAGAAGTTGACAATCGTTTGGCGAGGAATGTAGTTGGTGGTCTTTTGGTTCATCAAAAGGTCAAGACGTGCAATTAGAGTTGTTAGCTCGGCGATGAGGAATTCTTCGGCGGATTCTTCCTTGGCGGTCTTATCGCCGACAACAGCAATGACACGTTTGTAACACTCGGCGCATACGCGTAGCGCAATGGACCAATCTTCGTCAATAATGAGCTTATGCATTTGACCAGCTCCATCATCGAATAATGCATTGAGGAGCTGTATGATGGATCCATATACTCTGATAGAATTTGATGCTTTGAGAGCGTTCGCCAGTCCGTCGACCAACAGGGCGTACGGGACAGTTGGGTACCCTTTGTCTGTGCTCTTAGCCAGAAGCTTTTGGAGTACTGCAAGTGCACCGCGGATTTCTCTGCTGGTATCTCTCTCGTTGGAAGAATCTGGGGGTAGGTTTCGGAGAATATCAAGCAGGATACGTACGGTAGCCTGACCATTGTGAGACTTGAAGAGGTTGGCGAGTGTATGCCAAGAGCTCTTATGAAGGCCTGGAACGAGGCAGAAGATGGAGCCCAGGACCTGGACGCACTCTTTGAGCTTGCCGTTGGGAATGGAGCCGAATGTGACAATGACATCAAGAATTGAAATACAAGATTTAAGATCGTCTTCCACACTGGTGCTCATACAAATATTGAGCAGCAAATCGATAAGTTTGGATACGGTGGCTTCGCTGGCCGTATTATAGCCGAACTTCATGACGTCGTGGATGAAGGAAAAAATCTGTGCCAGGTTTTGATCCTCGCCTGACGCGGCGGCGCGTTTGGACGATTTGGAGCCTCTTGCAGCATTTTTGCGCGCCAGCCTGGCAGCATTGTATGCTTGTTGGAGCCAATCAATCACTAGAGGAATGGTTTCGTAGTCAAAGCCGGCCAGTTTGCGGCCGCCATTTGTCAAGTCAACGAGTGCGGCAAGCTGCAGGTGAAAGTCGTCTGGGTGGGCTGGGGCCGTTATTGTCTGGAAATATTCTTGTCGCTCAAGATCTGTCGATGAAGTATGCTTGACGCACTCGGTCAAGAGCTCCCAGCCAGCAGTTCGGACGGCCGGAGGCTTGTGCTCGTCGATCAAGTCTTTGGCGGCATACCAGATGTCGAGAACGGGATTCAACGGGTATTCGGAAATGGCATATCGCAGAGTATCTGCGGCGGATATGCGCTCGGCGGAACCACCGGACCTCAAAAGCTCAAGAGCGTCCATGTGGTTCGTGGCGAGACCGCGAGAGTGTATAGGCGTGGCATTTATGAATTCCGTCTTTGGTTGAGCTGCAGCAGGCGAGGGAATGTGCGGCGTGGAGCGAGTGCTTTTGGAGCTAGTGAGGCCACGGAGGACGTTGCTGAGGCCGCTGGGGCGGGCTGAGTCTGATGACGGGACATCATTGTCGGGGTGTCGAGACATGTGCTCGTTGTCTTGGGCGCAACGTGTCGGAGAAGAGGGCTAGAAGGGAGTGTGTTAGCTGAGGTGGCCGGGCCAGGATGACGCATCAATGGTAACACAGCGACCAAATGCCGACGTCTGGGTGCACACAGAAAAGAGAGCAGACACAAGGGCAAGCTTCAGATTGCTCCCCGCATCGCGCACACCGAGGGCTGCATGATCAAGAGCGGGCTGGAGTCTGCGCAAAGTGCATTGGGTAGCGGTGCAGGTGGGCTGCTATGCGACGGGAGGAATGCGTACTGATTAGCGGCCTTGATGAATCAAACGGCGGCAGAAATTTTCTGCTGTGAAAGTGGCGGCAGCATGGAGGAGCAGGACAGAAAAGTAGCGATGGGGATGTTGGTCGAGGCGAGTGACGAAGTCGGAGGATCGGTACAGCAGCGAGTAGGTAGTGGGATGAATCGCAACAAGGAGGACGAGGTGATAACGAGCTGCCACTACCAGATTGGCTGCGGTGTTGGAGAGCTATTGTGGAATCATCGGCGGTGGCGTAGGAGCTGTGGAAGAGTAGAGGAGAGATGTGGCAACGGATTCGCAAAAGAATAGAAGTAAGAAGAAGAAGAAGAGTGTTGAGCGAGCGTGCAAAACGAAACGCAAAAAGACGAGGTGGATGTGGCGTGTTGATGGGAGCAGGTGACGAAGGATAAATGGCAATTGAATTTTGATAAAGGCGGCGATGAGCAGCGGCAGAGCGGGCGCGTTGAGAAAATTGAAGTCGACTAGATTCTGGATGGAAAGCTTAAAGCGGCGAAGGCGAGCCGGGGCGTTGTGGCGGGTGACGGCGGCTCTACGGAGTACTTCGTACTATTTTGGTAGCTGCCACTATTTAAACATTTACAGGGGAGCTATCAGTTAGTACGGGGATGCCATGGAAAGTACAGGGCAGCTCAACGGCAGCTGAAATACCTAGGTACACATTTGGCAGGTACCTAATCTGAACATCTGGAAGTAGCTTGAAGAGGCCTATGGTAGTCGTCGTATAAGAATCAAAAGAAGTAAAAAGAAGAATTGATGAAAATTTCGCCGCTTGTAGCCATGGTTTCCACGTTGCCGTGCTTGCGTGATAGACATGCATCTAGTGTGTGTACCTACATGCGTAGCACCTAGATATCTAGGCTGGTACTTAGGTACCTATTTACAAGTGCAGGTATCTAAATATTTAGTGGTTTGTATAGGAACAAGGTGAAGGTACAGCGCATGCAAGGCGTTGGCGTAGAACTACCTGCTGTTCAGCGTCACCACTGTATACTGGCTACTCACATACCACGTCAATATATTTACGGAGCACAGTTCCAGACGCTTTCATTCGCAAACATATGTCCGTTCGTTAAGCTCCTGAGCTGAACGAGGCTGTCTGACATAAACAGGGGCCTCGAGTAATTTTCTCTCAGATATTGCTGCTTCGAATACCTGTACGCCCCCGGTGAGACCTGCGTCTGCCAGACTGCCACTGCTAAAGCCTATTAAGCAGAGGCACAACTGCCAGTCAACCAGTCTAAACATCTGCCGTGCCACGTCTGGTCTCGCATTAATTGCACTTGCAAAGTCATTGACCCAGCTGCTTATTTCCCCGCGCGCTAGTTGCCGATCCATAGCAAGGGGAAAAGGGCAAACCTTTCAAGAGGCGACTCGGCGTGGCGCAGGTCTCGTCGCCGCGTCGCACGTTAAAAGGTGCCTCGCATCCATACAGCTAGCTGCTTCAAGATCCGAACTTGTATAATCTAGTCGGCAATCTATGGCAATTTGGGTTGACGAGTCTACGATGATACAGCCCGCATACGAATACCCTTGAAAACAGCTCTCGTAACCAAGGTAGCTAGCCTACACACCTGCACCAACAAATGAGCCGATCTTGCGTTTCTATGAAGTAAATTTGGATTGTAACTCAAGACAAACTGCCAGAACAAGCTGGCCTGCATCTACCTAGTATTACATAGTGCTGTACTAGAGCTCAGATTTCCTCTTGATTATAGAGGTTTTCCGAGGCGGGGTCCTCACATGTGTCTGCCTACCTACCTAGCTAGGTACTCATCCAACCATCCTCTGATGCTTCTACTACGCTACCTTGAGCCTGCAACAGAAAATCTCAGAGGCCAGAAATAATGTTGCATAGTTTCTTCAGCTTCTCCCCGATAACGTGGTATTAATGGTCGCACGAATTGTACACCAAAGCTTGGGCCAGCAGTCTCGACCTCACTGTAGAGCGCCCTCGCCCCCCCACTCCTTATCCTGCGTTGTCCCGCAACCACGAAAAGTCCACAACATCAACCATCCCAGCTCCTGCTTCCATCATCTTCACCCACGCCCTGGTTGTAATCCACGCAAACTCTTTAAAATGGCGGCCGAGATGGAGCAAATCGCCCAGCTTCTCAACGCTACTCTCGATCCCTCCCAGCACAGAAAAGGTACCCTGCTCCCCAGTTCTTCAGCTCCCAGCTCACACCCTGGTCCCCCGCCACTTCTCCCCAAGCTAACAAACGAACGCTGCCAGCCGAATCGGCCTTGAAGCACGAGGCCTCAAAGCCCCAATACTCGCTGGCGCTTCTCACAATCGTGAGCAGCGAATCTGCCCCTGCCAACACGAGGCTTGCCGCCGCCCTCGCCTTTAAGAATTTTATCCGTACAAACTATGTTGTACGTCGCCCGCCGTCGCACAACCTTGCTACCCGCCGCCAACTCGACGCGACGCGCCAAGCTGACATGCCTTAGGACGAGGAAGGAAACTACAAAATCTCGGAATCCGAGGTTCAAACCATCAAAGATCGCCTTGTCGGTCTCATGATTGCTTGCCCACCCAATGTGCAGGCACAGCTTGGCGAGGCCATCAGCGTAATCGCCGACTCCGACTTTTGGAGGCGGTGGGACACCCTCACACAGGTAGGCTTTGCTCCCCCTTTGCTCATGACAGCCAGCTAACTACTTGTTTCAAGGATCTCGTTAGTCGATTTTCCGTCACCGATCCCAAAATCAACGTCGGCGTTCTCGAAGTCGCACACTCCATTTTCAACAGATGGCGCCCGCTAGGAAAGACTGATGAGCTGTACATTGAAATCAATCATGTGCTGCAAACCTTTGGTCAACCCTTCTTTCAGCTTCTTGTCGTGCGTATCGAGTTTCAGCAGGCCATGCATTCTGCTCGCTAACGAAAGCAATACAGACTACCGATGACAAGATCCAACAACATGCCAACGACAAGCAGGCTCTTCACGGCTGGTTCGAGGTCCTTGATCTCCAGGTTAAAATCATGTACGATCTTTCGAGCCACGATCTTCCCCCCATCTTCGAAGACAATCTTCCCAGCATAGCCGAACTTTTGCACAAGTACCTTACATACACCAACCCGCTGCTAGACACCGACGACGAGTCCGAAGTCAGCATTGCGGATACGGTCAAGGCCAACATCTGCGAGATCCTTGTTCTCTACACTTTTAAATACGACGACGCATTCTCCCAATACTGCCAGCCATTCATCACCAGCGCTTGGAACTTACTATCAGCTACTGGTACAGAGACGAAATACGACATTCTCGTCAGCAAAGCTCTGCACTTCCTCACGGCTGTCACTGCCACTGCGCAATACTCTGGCTTGTTCAACAGCGAGGATGTCATTACACAAATCGTTGAAAAGGTTATTCTGCCTAACGTCACCCTTCGCGAATCCGATGTCGAGCTCTTCGAAGATGAGCCAATCGAATATATTCGTCGCGACTTGGAAGGTTCCGACAACGACTCCCGTAGACGCTCCGCCACCGATTTCCTCCGTAAGCTGCAGGAAAAGTTTGAGAGCCTGGTGACTACCGCAGTCTCAAAATACATCAACCATTACCTGAATCTCGGAAAGACGGACTGGAAGGCCAAGGATACTGCCATATACCTGTTCCTGTCTATTGCCGCCAAGGGAGCCGTCACCGCTGCACAGGGCGTCAAGACGGTGAACCCCTTGGTCAACATTGTTCAATTCTTTGAGCAACACATTGCCGCAGATCTTGTCGCCCCTGACAACACGGAGCCGATTCCCAAGGTTGATGCCATCAAATTTCTCTACACATTTCGGAGTCAGCTCAACATGGAGCAGTGGAAGCAAGCCATTGGTCCTCTGGTCCGAAACCTCAACTCCTCCAACTACGTCGTATACACGTACGCCGCTATCGCTGTCGAGCGTGTGCTCTATCTGACTGACGATAATGGCAACCGCACGTTCAACCGCGAAGATGTTGAGCCTCTCTCTAAGGATCTACTGGATCACCTCTTCAAGCTAATCGAGAAGGATCACAGCCCGGCTAAGCTCCAGGAAAACGAATTTTTGATGCGCTGTGTTATGCGTATTCTCATCGTCATCAAAGATGGCGCAGCCCCCGTACTCGACAACGCACTGACTCACCTCGTTGCTATCACAAACATAATGAAGCAGAATCCGAGTAATCCTCGCTTCTACTACTATCACTTTGAGGCCATGGGTGCTCTGGTTCGCTACTGCGCCGCCAGCAGTGCTCCTATCCTCAACGCTAAACTTTGGGGTCCCTTCCACGAGATTCTCGCGGAGGACGTGACTGAGTTTATGCCATACGTGTTCCAGATTCTCGCCCAACTTCTCGAGTCAAGCCCCGTCGAGACCATTTCGGACAACTACAAAGGTCTTTTGCAGCCACTGCTTGCGGCTCCTCTTTGGGAAACCAGAGGCAATATTCCTGCCTGTACCAGGCTCTTGTCCGCCGTTATCCCCAAAGCTTCTGTCGACATTGCGGCGAACAAGCAATTGGAGCCACTTCTGGGCATCTTTCAGAACCTTCTGAGTAGTAAAAGATTTGAGCTAAATGCCTTTGACATTCTGGATGCCTCTGTCAACGCTTTTGAGCCGTAAGTCGAAGGAAGACTAACAGAATCCGATGACTATACTAACGTTTAATCGTAGGATCGTCCTCGATCAGTACTTTGGCACTATTTTACAGCTCATTTACACTAAACTGCAAGGCAACCCTGGTCAAGCCCTGAAGCTCCGCTTCGTGCGCTTCTTCCACCTTGTCAGCTCCCGTCTGGAAGCTGGATACGGGTCCGACTTCTTTATCAAGCACTCTGACAAAGTCGATGAAAAGGCCTTTGCCCAAGTCTACCCGCCCTTTGTGCTCGCTGAGACGGAAAAGCTTGCTCGGCCCATTGACCGCAAGTTGGCCGTCATCTCGCTGACTAAGATCCTTTGTGACTCGACTATCTTCGCGCAAAAGTTTATGAAGGGATGGGGCAATACGTGCCGTATACTGCTGTCGCTCATGGCCAACCCGCCCGCGGTGGCGGCCGGCGGCGGTGACGAGATTCTCGCCGAGTCGCCCGTTGACGACATTGGCTTCGGCACCTCGTACACGCCCCTCAACACTTGCAAGCCGCTGGCGCGCGACGACTTTCCCGACATCCAGGACGTGCCGAAATGGGTCAAGGAGTACATGATCAACGCCAACCAGCGCCACAACGGTGCCTTGCAGGGCTTTATTTCGGAGCGCCTGCCGCCAGAGCAACAGCAGTTGATTGCGGGGTATCTTGGTTAAATTGGATCTGCGTACAGCCGTGGGGTTGCAGGATGAAAAGGGAAAACCATTTAGGAAATACAAGAGCATCTTCAAAGTACAGGTGGAAGACAAATACCAAGGGCGTTTCATGTGAAGCGATTTTTATGTAGCGGAATGGAGATAATCATGGCTGGCATTTCTACAGAAGAGTAGGGTGGTGGTTGCTGCCTGCCGCAAGAAAAAAATGTACACAGCAGGGCACGATTGAGAGGGTTTTGAACAGGAAAGGTTGCCAAGTGGCACCAAGGTTGGGCAGCAGATTTACAACTCTTCATCTGTATCGAAATGCGAGAATACAGTGGTGATATGTATCCAAAAGCGATGTGAGATATATAAACTTTGTTGTTTTTCCAAGTATGTATCACACATGGTGTTCGGCATTCCTGGTATATTCCTAGGTATATTGCGAAGAAAAGAAGATAGAAAACAGCTCCCCCGTATTAAATAAAAAAATATACAGACATGGAAACAGACATGAAAACAAAAGCCCCGCCATCAAGCATGTCAGAGAAGGTGGGGGGAATGGATGTGACCCAAAATGAGAGATCAAGACAGCACAGAGGCCGTCTTTAGAAACGTATAAGCAAAGACACGACAACGCAGAGTTCATAAAGTCGGTTCGTTGCGGTGGAGGTAAGGCAGTTTGTTCTTGGCGTCGTGAATGTCGTGATTGGAGAAGCAAATGATGGGAGAAGGGCATGATGCGAGCAAGAAAGGATGGAGGAAAGAGACTAATAAGAGGTGCGTGACGTAGAAATTGCTAGCCAAGAGTAGCACGGCTGTGGAAGTGGTATCATTGTTGCTGTTCGTACAAGTTGCGTGACCGAGCCAAGGTAAACAAGACTTGGCCATCACGTTTAGAGCACGCGTTCGCGTCCGCATTATGGTCACTGATCAGACAATTTATAGGAAACCACCCTCGGACGATACGACATTGACACTGCCCCGCCAGCCGCATTTTTGGTCTTCTCGGCTTCTCGTAGCCTGGCTGCTTCCGCGGATAGAGAGGTTGGCTCGCGGAACAGACGAACTGACATCGACCTCGCTGCTTCGCCGACTACTGGCGCCACTGGCGTTTGTCTGCACGAGCAAGAGGCTGCTCGTGCTTGAGAATCGTTTGGTAATGTCATTGAGACTAAGCCTCTTGGAACTGGAGCCAGAGGTACGCTTCTCTGCAGCGGGCTTGCGGGAATCCTCGGGGATCTTGCTAGGCACATTAGGTATGTCGTGAGGAGCGGCTGGGGCAACGAGATGAGGTGTACTTTGTGTACGCTGTGCGCCAGGCCGGCTCTTGGCATGCGCAGTGTGAGGGCGCACTGGTGGAGCAGTGACGATGGCAGCTGGGGCCGTGTCGGCGTGAAAACTGAGGTGATTACGCGAAGCCGAAGGTCTGTGGCCAGATCGGCCTTGATCTTGGCCGTTGCGACCGGCTATGAAATTCAAAGCCCTTTGAGCGCTTGGGGAGATCAAGTTCGTTTTGCGAGAATGCCCGTATGCGTCGTCTCCAGCATCCGTACTGTGAGAGCCGTCGGACTGATCATCTTCCGAGCCATCATCGTCAAATCTGCTTTCGAAAGCGTGACGGCTCCTCTTGTCGGCCTCTTCTTTCCGCAATCTTCGTTGTTCAGCGTCACGCATCAGTGCATCAAATCTGGCGATGGAGCTGAGCTTCTCCTGCCCAGGGATATCTGGGATTGCAAACGGAACATGGCCCAGCTTGAAGGCTCGGTCGAGAATGGTTTCGCCTGGGGCTGGAGGCGCATTCACGTCGGGAATGTCGCCGTAAAAGCCATGGCTGCTCATACTATCCCGCATGTGAGCGGGCGAATTGACGGCCGAGCGGCCGTAGGCCGAGCTGGAAGTCCACCCATCCCTCGATTCGCCATTAATTTCATTGGAAGGGCCGATATCAGTCGGTAGGACAGTCGTGTACAGTTGGCCGGGGATGTGATAATTCTTGTTGCTGGTCGAAGGGGAGGAGAGATCGCTGCGTTTGGACCGTAGACTGGGCGAGTGAGAGTCAAAAGTCACAGGGCGTTCCCTATGGCTAGTCGAATACGTCGCGGTAGAGCTCTTGTGCTGCAGGCGGTTGCCACTGCTTCCGGGTCTTGAAAAGTGCTCTGGCAAGTCCCGGCAGCGCGTGGAGAAAGGGCTGTTGAAGACCGGGGAGGCGGGGCTTTCCGAGTTGGACATGGACTTCTTGGACAAGAGGAATCGAGCCCAGTCGTCGAGGGTGTGCTTCTTATGTTGGGGAGCGGTACGAAACCAAAGAGCAGTCACGCCCGAGTCTTTGTTGGAGGAGATGAGGCCTGCCGCACGGCTAGAACGACGCTTGCGATCCTTGTCGCAGAGGGTTATGACGAGGGTTGGCTGCGCAACGGCCTTGTTCCGGTGGGAAACATTTTGAACTTGGCAATCGGTGATTAAGGATGCGCTCCATTGCTGGATAGGCTCCGAATCGTCCTGTGAAAATGGATAAGCAAAGTGTTGAGTGAGTACTCAAGACGAGGAAAATTACCTTGTATTTATATACAGATACAAAGCATTCGTCACCAGCAGGATTAGGCAGGCTTTTAGCAACGGTGCGATTCCCATTGTGACCGGAAAGACCATTCTCGCGGAGGGCCCGTGTTTTCGGACCGACGAGGACGTATCGTGTCTAATAAGAGGTTTTAATTGTCAACAGCAGCGCATGCGACGAGAAAGGGCAAAAACGCACTTTCCAACTAGCTCTCCCGATGATCTGGGTGCGATCTGGAGGGACAAGCAAGAAGCCATCGAAAGTCTCCATGGTTTTGTCTGGCGCAGAGCCGGGCCTGGCCGCAGGGAAGTGGTTGGCGCGGCGGGAGGAGCGAGTGCTAAGGGATCATGCTGGAGAGGCGGGGAGTCGAGCGAGGCAGAGTCGATGCCGCAGCAAGGTTCACAGAGGCGCCGTGAGTTAAGCGATATATTATCTTGGCTACTTATTTGGGCGATTGGCAGTTGACGGCAATCGGAAAGTCTGTCGATGTTTCGTTTGCAGAGGCGTCGAGGGACGGGTGGCGGGCGGTAGGAAGTGAATTGGACTGGAGCGGTCTAGAGAGGGGTCGGTTGAAGGAGGAAGCACTCGCGGCCAAGATGAAGATGTCCAAGACGGATGTAGGATGGTGGAAGCTAGAGAGCAGTAAAGAAAAAGAATGGCGACGGGGTGTGTGTGCAACAGAATACAACGCCAGGTTGCAACTAAAAAGTAGTAGTAGCTCTGAGAAGAAAGATGAAAGAGGTGAGGTGAGGGCGCTTGGGAGTCGCAGCACGACGAAAGGAGGCCGGGGTTGCTTGTACAAGTAGATTGCAGGTAGATGCTTGAGGGGACAAGGTACCGATGCGGGCAAGTGTAGGTGGAGAGATACATTTGAGAGGCAAGGGGCGACTCAAGTGCACACCTTGGAGTGGGTGTGTTGGATGGGTTAGTGGATGATGGAACGACTTTTAGCGGCAAAAACAGGGTCCGCAACATGGCCTAGGTATCTATTATTTTAGAGGCTAAATATTTAGGTAGACAGCTGTCTTTGTACCTGACAGCCTGAGCAGGCTGAGCTACAGCAGTACTAACCTGACCTTGTATGGAGTACACTGTACCTGTCTAGGTACCTGGGTGCCTGGGTACACTTTTTGCTGGAGCCGCCGAGCTACCTACTCGGACGCCCGGACTGCTCATCTCCTCTATTTAGCCTGGGGTGCAGATAATAATGGTGATGATATTGATAATAATAATATCAATGTATCAATAATGAATCTGCAAAGACCAGGAGAAAAAATGTGATACAAGACAAAACTCAATCGCATCATTCAGCCACCAATTCAAGACATGCTGTGCCATTTGATACCTGAGTACTTGGGGTACCTGGTTTGCTTGCCTAGCAAGCTGGCCTCTGCCTCATCAGCATCCGTACCTGAAAAATCATGCTGTTCCTAACTGATACCAGCATTGCTAGCTTGCAAAAAAGAGACCCAAGGTTGCCAAGGCACGCCATTGGAAAGTTGCAACAAAAGTGTCACGTTGACGGGAACGTGGAGCCGCTGTGGGTGCAGATGGGCCGTACCGATAGAATTTCCATTGGAAGCCTCTGGAGACTGGACCTGGATGAACTGGCAGCCCCTGATTCCCTACCGTGTTAGTTAAATCACCAAATAGCCATTATGCCGGATTCAATATTGACGTGTAAATATCATATGCAATTGTGCTGCGCCCTCGACTGCTAATTACCGGCCGATCTAATTACAAGACTGCAGCAGTGCCAGCGACAGTCAAACACAGTGGCGCAACAAGCCTCACGAGAGTTATCAACTTATCCTTCACCAGTCACCGTGACCACCAACAAAACACTACCTCAATAATGATGACAGTGGCAACTCTTACAGTCTCCGTCATGAAATCCAACACCATCTATTTACCCATTCCTCCATTCTTCATTCTTCTCTTGGCCTCCTCGAATTGTGCGCCACCAGGTTGTGGCTCCTCATTTCCCACTGCCCAGACAGGCCTGCCTAGTCCGAGTCTCAGACTCATCAGTGCCCACCAAACTGCCTTCTACTGTAGCTCCCCAGACTCCCCCAACCCGCTTCTTCTCCTCGGCCTTGGCCTCGTGGCCTCGTCGTCTCCCATCCCCGGCCATTTGATTCTTTTGATAAGTGATCAATGATGCAGAGACATTGCGCCCCATCCATCAACATTCGACAACCATCATCTCTATCCCCATAGCCCGCCGCCAATGACATCGCTTAGCTGATCTGCTCCGCCCGTCCCCCCCACACCAGCTCCTCGTGCGTGTTGGCGTGCGTGATGCTCCAGCAGCACCGTTTCAGCCTTCGCATTGACCTCGAATCCGCCGCCTCGTCGTCAGCCTCGACGGTCCAACAAATGCCAAAACAATCCAACTAGCCAACTACCAAGCATGCTAGCCTACAGGGGCAAATTGAATGGCCAGGGGCGGCTCCAGGAACCAGATTAACCAGTACGCCCTGCCATTCGCACACCACCACCACCACCATGCCACCAACAAACGCCAAGCTGACAACAAGACGAGACAAATCGCCTGCCGAAACCACTCTCCTGTTCAGACGGACGTGGTCTCTCCAGACTAGCCGGAACCAAATCTTTCTGCCGCTTGTCTGCACATACCACGCCCACCTCTGCCATGTGGAATCATGGGTTTGCTGGCAGTTGGCAGTCCACAGCTATCCTCTTGCCGCCACCATGTCCCTGCCTCCCATGCTGCCACGCACAATTCGGCCAGACGCCGTCTGTGGCCTATCACTTACCTGTTGGACAATTCATGCCATCGGCTTCGTGCTCCTGGCGGGGTAATTGTTCAATAAACAATATCCTGCTTGCTGGCCTCATATATTATACCTTTTTAACACTGTCGACTAGCTTAAAGCTGGCTCAGTCAGGCTCACTGCGGCTGCCGCATCTCAGACGCCACAACAACGCCCGCTCTTGATGCACGTCTGAGGCTCCGAGGCTTTCATGAGACCCTCCGACGGCCACGGCCCAATTCACCACAGGCCCTTTGTCTTGCCCGCTACCGTATCCCCGAGCAGCCTCGCCTTGTTCAACGCTTCTGAAGCCTCCTGCTATTCTTGGGCCCAATCTTCTCACCATGGGGCCTCATTGGTTTCAGCATGGCCTTGTATTTGAAATTGATAAACATGTGGCTTATCGGGTAATGACCAATAAGATCTTCACATGCCTAATAAGAGGACTCTCGTCGACCAACACGCCATTGGCAATCATTCAATCACCCGCAAGCACACCTATATCCTGATTTTGAGGCACAACTGCCGGCGCAACACCTTTCTGTCTTACCAGCGGCCAGCTCGTCAGCCACAGCCATCTCTTGTGCATCTTCCCGGCCCTCCAAATCAATATGCACTCAAAGTCATGCTAGAAGAGGAGAAAAAAGAAAACATGGCCATGCTTGCGCATCCCACTCTCGACACTTGCTGCCACTAAAACCTCCCGGCCCACCACCTCCTTGGGTCCGCCGCCCAAAGCAACCTCGACAGCTGCAACGCCCCCTCTCCCCCCCTCCCTCTTACAGACGCCAACACAGACAGCACATCAGTATCATTACTGGTACAGCTGGGCTCTGCCTCTCCAGCCCAACTGTCGGTCTGTCAGGGGTCGACTGATCTTGTCAATGGCATCTCGACCAATCGTTGGCTGCGACTGCGTTGGCACTCGACAATACGGGTATACCCGTCCGCGTATTGGAAGAACGCGGAGTTCTGGCCGTGCTCGTGCTCCTCATTGTCCGGCGCCTTGTCTCTCAGCCGGATACACAGCAGCAATAGGCGGGACACGCTGTTTCCAAGTCGCATGCCGTGGAGCTCATATTAGCTGTTTTCTTGCACTTGGACATGAAACGAGATCACTTTTGCCACAGTCACCTTGACATCTACGCTATCGATTTGACGTTCTAGAAACTCGAACTAGCGAGCGCCTGCGCAACCAACCTCTAGACTGACAGGGGTGTAATCTGGCCAGACCGTATAAGACCCATGTTGCTTGTCACAGTGCATGAGCTCCGTGAGACGTTGGCTGATGACTCCCGCTTTGTCACCTTCAGTGGCTGCGACTGGCTCTGGACTACTGGCGAGACCGCCACTGCTTCTCAAATTGAACCGGTATACTGCTGAACTGGGATGCTATGCAAGCACGTAGTCGAGAAACGACTACTGATGGCGCTGAAGAGGCGCTGAAGAGGGGCCAGTCGCGAGGCTCATGCTTATCGATTTCTCATTACCAATTATTGGAATCCTGTCATATATTCGATCGCTCACCCGCAATCGAAGCTACACACCGCCGGCTCGGCAGCTCTCTGATTTAGCCTGCATGCTGTATTATGCTTACGCTTGAACGCTTCCCTGGGACGCAGCGTATCGGAATAATGATCGCAACCTTTTTCTTTATCAGGTAGCTCTGCACGTGTGGCTCTAACGGTCTTGCAAGTCATGGTCATACATCACATGCCCTCCAGACAGCCAATACTAGGGAATGATTCGCGGCACGCTGGCCAAGGCTCCCAAGCCGCTTGGTCAACACCGTGCTTTGTAAAGCTGACGCATGAGCGCGATACCGGTAGTCTCATGAATTAGCTGCAAAATGCAGCCTCGAGGCTACCATGTCGGGCTAGACGCCACGGCGCTGGCCGTGATGTCGCATCGATCAATACCATCCCATCAGCACATCGATCCCGTAAACGACAGTCGGCTTTGTTTGTCTGTCATGGCCCGATGCAGACGGAAAAGGCGGCCCGGACAAGCTAGTCTAACCTGTCATGCTGCCTGCACCGTAAAATGAACCAGGAAATCTCGAGACAGAGACCAACTTGGAAGGTCGTGTGACCAGAAGCCAGTCAGGCTGAAGCGGACACTGAATACACCGAAGAAAAGGCCATTCTTCAAATACAGCGAGCGCATGGCGGTGTTTTGCACTTCTGTCATTCTATTCGCATATCGCCTTAACCGAGTCTCAGCCTCCTGTCTCAATGCAGCATGTTACACCGCAACTCCTGTGTTACCATTCACTGACAGTCGAGATAATGTCTTGCTCTTTGTGCTCGATTCCGTCCATCTACCGACGGGATTCTGCAAACGCAATTGGCAACATCCGGCGGTCTCTCGAATCGCTCAGTATTTTGCTGATATTACTGGTGGTCTTTTCATGTCGTGCCCTCACCCCTCACTCGGTCTTGATTTATATAGCCTGACTGGCCACGACGAAACTGGCACCTGGATCCAACCGGGGGTTGAAGCCAGGACTGCCATCAGGGGGTCTTGTCCTCACTCGTTTCCCCAGACCTACTTACTTTTCTTTTTTGGGGTGCAGGGCCGCGGTGCGAGGCTGACGATGCGTGACTCGTCTCACGCCGACTGCCGAAAAGAGAAGGGGCTTCCGGGCAACAGTACCAGGATCTGGTGCAACGGCCAACTTGCTTTTTCTGGCCACGCTCCTTTTGTTAAGGGTCCTCGATGTAAGCCGGGCGTTGTCTTTGCGTGAGACGTTGCACGAATGGGTTTGGTGTCCTATTCTTAACAACGGCGAGGATAGCAATTTTCACGAGACTGCAGCATCTGTCAACCACTCGGAGCCACTTCCGTCCACTTGCACCTTTTTTTTATTACATATTCGGAGCCTCGGTTTCACAGCACGCGATACGCCACGGAGAAGATACGCAAATCGTCCACAAGTAATACATTAGTCTTCTATCCAAGAATGCGGTAGGGCAGTGACATCTCTAAAAAAACAAAAAAAGACTACTACCTGGTGACTAGAACAAAGGAGTGGTGTGTGTGATGCATCCTGCGTCGATACCGAGAACGCAGATTGTCGTCATGAGCGAAGAAGGAGAGAATCATTCAATAAAAGACCAAAAAAAAGGTGAAATACCAATTTGAACAAGAATGAATGCACCAAGCGGCAGAAGAACCGAAACGGTGAAATACCAATTGCAAACCAGAACCAGGCAAGGAAAAATAATGATGCGCGAATAGTCAACTCCGTTTCGTGGTTATTTTTACTCCTTCTCGATGAAGAAGGTAAAAAAAATGTATGCGTTCGTTGTTTCGTTGTGAAAGAAAGAGTATAAACCCCAAGGTACCGTGGAAAGACCAAAACAAGACAACCTAAATAGTTCTTGCCTCCCCCACCACCCGACTGTGCTTTTGCCCTTGACCTATGAACGAGTGGCCAGAGAATATAAAGAATCCAAGAAAAAAAGGCCGTAAAAGGGAGGAACAGCGGAATGAACAAGGCGTGGGTTGTTGGTACGATGTCGTCCTTTTAGTAGATGCCCTCGTCTGAATTGCGCCATCCATTGTTGCTGGGCACGCGCGCGTGCAAGGTTCTCAACTCGGCAGCACGAGTCTTGTTGCTCCAGCTACATTCGCCATCAATCAGCATAATTCCAATAAATAAAATAAGAAAAAGCAGACGGCATCAACTTACATCTTTACGCGGCAGTCGTCGCCAGCAGACGCCAGCATGCACGGATCTGCCGGATTCCACGCCACGGCGTTGCATCGCGGATCATGCCCCTTAAGGCGCTCCACAGCGGCACCCGTATTCTTGTGCCAGATGAGGATGTTGCCGTCCTCGCTGCCCGAAATGACGAAGCCCTCGTTGGCGCCGCCAAACGCGCTGCGAATGAGAAAGTCGCCGCCCGTATGGCCGAGAAACTTTTGCTTGTAGGCTTTCGTCTCAATCTCAATCAGCTGCGCCTCGCCGTCATGTTTGTTGAGGAGCATGTGCTTCGAGTCCTCGCTGATGCTGACCGACGTGGGCCTCGTCTTGAGCTCGTGGCTGTAGAGGAACTCGCGCGTCTTGGCGTTGTAAACGTGAAACGTGTGCCGGTCGTCGAGGGCAACTAGCCAGCGGCCATCGGGCGAGAGGGCGAGGTCCTGCACGCGGTGGTCCCTGCCCCATTCCTGGATCTCGTCGCCGTTGACGGAAAAAGTGCACAGCCCGTGGGCGCGCGAGAGGCCGCCCAGCACAAATGACTTGCTGTCGGCGGCCCACAGGCACCCAGTGACAGGTTTATCAAAGCTAAACAGTTTCTTTATTAATGCGCCCGACTGCGATACTGTTAGCATTTACTCGTCGAGAGTGATGAGAGGCGGTGCTTACCCTGGCATCCCAAAGCCGGGCAAAGTGATCTTGTGAGCAGGTCACGAGCATGGTGTCGTCGGGACTCCACGAGATGTTGCCAACACCAGCTTCATGATCAGCTAAAACGCATATGGTGGAAAAAGTCGTCGTCTCCCAGATAATGACGGCTTCACTACTGCCGCACGCGGCAAGTCTGGCACCGTCGTGCGAGAATTGCACCTGCCAAGCCTCGCCGGCTAGGTCAGAGAGCTCGAGGGCGACTTCGGTGGGAAAATTTCGTCGCTCGCAGAAATGGTCCGAGTACAGGGATGGGGAGGAAGCGGCCGTGTGATAAAGGCAAGTATCGATCTGGCTCTTCTTTACATGGTCTAATAAAACGGCGAGGCGGGTTTCAGGAAGCATGACGGAGGGTGATATACATTCTGTGGTATGTTAGGGCTGATTGCTGAGTAGAAGCACGCTGAAGAGTAGCACGTACTAGACAGTTCTGATAATAATCTTTGTCGGGATCTGCCTTGTGCGCCGTCCCAATTTGCTTTGGACATGAGATCGTCTGTTGAGCGACACATGAGCAAACTTGATAATAAGCGAAGCTTTTCTGTATCCTGAGAGAGAGGCGTCAAGTCGTTGCGTAGAGCCATGAGGGCCCGGCTGGTGTCTCGGCGCTCCAAGAGCTCGAGATATTTTTGTTGGCGGACCCAGAACCGCATGGTGCTCCGATCTGACCCGGTAGCGAGAACAAGGCCGTTGCCTGGCTCTCCGTGCCCCTCGGGCGTGATGGCGCCATTGAGCAACTTTTCCGTCTCGTCCCAGGCGCCGTCGAGGACTGAAGATCGAAAAGCAGCGACGGTAGGGTTTTCTAGAGTGAAGCCGCTTTCATGGCTGACATTTTCGGCGGCAGTCTGGTAGCCCATGTCTGTCAAGGCCTGGATAAGGATACGTGTGACCTCTTCTCTATTGTGGCCCAAGTAGGTATCCGATTGGGGACCGGCGCCCACTCGCTTCCCCTTTGCTGACGAGCCATTAGTCTCTATCGAGGGTTTATCATCTCCATTTGCTTTGCTGCCGTTAGCCGTCCTCAGTGGCGATGAAGGCGATGTGCCATTGGCTACGGATTGGGGCGCAGGACCGTTGTCAGGCGCGGCGTGGTCGTTGGGGGCAACCATGTCTGCTGGAGCGCGTCTTCTTCGTTTCGGTTCCGGTTCTGCCTGGGTGTCTGCACCGGAAGCTGCAGCAGACGAGGCGAGAGGCGCTCCGGTATCGTAGTGACGGGAAGAACGTCGACGCCGTCGTCCGAGTATCTGGCCGGGATGCGGCGGCGAGGGAGGAGATGAGGCCGAGGAAGATTCTATATTCGCACGGGCGGCGTCTGGAGCGACAGGTCGAAGGGCGTGAGCAAAGGATGTCTGGGACGGGGGAGCGGTGGGCGTCGTGATTGATGGCGAAGCGGGCTGTTGAGGTGCAGCAGTCGCGGTCGTGGTCGTGGTTGTCGAGACGTCGGAAGCGTCAGCGGGGCGGTTAATACTGGATTCGGAGAGTCGATCCAGGTCGACCTCGCCGCGGCGAGTGGCCGCAGGGTTAAGAGGCGGAATTTCTTCAGGAGCCGGCCGACGGGGGGCCTATGGCTCAGGCGCGCGTGGTAGAAGCAAATAGTCGCACCGAGGGCGGGCGTGGTGGTGTCGACAGGTGCGGTTGTGATGGCCTAATCGAACCCCAAGAGCGGGTGGCGGCTGGGCACATGTGAGTGAGCGGCGGCGGCGTACGATGTGCAGCAGGGCAGGCCGAGTCTGCGGCGGGATGGGCGACTGAAGAGCGCACGAGCAAGAGTTGACAGTCTTGGCTGTGATACAGAGGAAAGGGCGGTAAAAGGCGTGACGAGAGGAAAGGGCGCTGCGTTGGAGTTGGGGTAAGATGTTGGAGGCCAGAGCATCGCTGAGAGGATGGTGGCACTAGAAAAGCCCGGGTTGCTTGCTTGCCTGCCAACCTGCTTGCTTGCCTGTGCTTGCTTGACGCCGGAACGCCACAAAGAGGCTGGAGGCTGGAGGCTGGTGGCAGAGCCTGAGCTGTCAGCTTTAGGTAGCTTTCAGCGCTCTTAGGAGGACCTTGCTGGGAATTTAGGTAGCTCAGGCATCTACCTTAGGGGTCGATGGAGGTCCTAAATGCAAAATCATAGTGCTGTTTGCTGAGCTGACTCCAAGGTAACCTAATTGGGCATGGATGCCGCAGCTTTAGACTGGCATCGCAGCATTCCAGGACATTTCATGTAAGCTTTTCGATGAATTTAATCGGCCTTCGTCTTCATAGAAACTTTAGTATTTTCTGCGATGTTTGGTACTAAATTGTTGCCGCACCTGTCGCCATAGATTAGCGCTGATAGCTGCGTATATGTCAAGTCAAAGCTGCTTGTCAGGGCACAGCAAGATATTGCTGAGCTAGCGAAAAACTACCGACGGCAGGTCGAGACGTTGAATCTTCTACATAAGTCGGGGCACAAATTGGATGGCTCCAAGGCTTACATGACTAGACTACATAAGTGTGCCCCATTACCAGATGACGTTGGCCTATGGCAAATGGAACAGATGAAAAGGGCAATTCAATCTGCTTTGCCATTGAATGGTAGAGATTCACCCATCCTGTTCTTCTTTTTTGACTTTGCTCGCTCGTGCTGTGCCTGGATGCAATGCCGCTGTTACAAGTATATGGTACCAAGACTTGCAAAATCTCGGGAGTATCCATACCCGTGATTCACAAGTCGCCATGTACTCACTACCTACCTCCACTCATGCCCAATGCCATCATCGCTATGTGGTTGCCTGAGCCCAGCCACAGTGGCGTAACGCTTAGTGCCAGAGACTCGCCAGGACAGCAAAACTTTAGGTTCGTTTTTAGTGGCTAGAGAAGCCCTCGGCAGCCCGTCTCAGCCACACAACCACCGAGACGTGTTACGTGGTTGGGCTCGCCTCTTCCTCTTGGTGGGACGGCCAACTTGCTGTCGTCTTGTGCAGCGTCACCATCTCTCGCTGCAAGCCCTCCCTTTCACCATCTTCTCTACCACAACCCGTCTTCTGCGCTACCTCTCCCCCGGCTTCAATCTGCTACCGCATCGTGCCTTTACCTAATCCATCGGCTCGCAATCTGCCACCACTACCGACCTTTGGTCTCCAACGGCGACAGCCCACCCCACCTCCCCTTCCAAACAAACGACACCGCTCCGGGTCCCATCACAGCTACCTACTCGCGCCTACGAGCCTGCTTCCAGACGACAGCCGGTCCGCTGATACACACGCTCTGAAATTTCGCCCATCATGAGTGGCAACCTCTCCTCTCCGGGCGGTATTTCCGACCCCGCCCTCATTACGTGCGTCCTCGCCTTGCCGGCCTCCCTATTACCTGCTAGATAGCTCGCTAACCTGGCCATCCCCGTCTAGTCTCGTCAACAAGCTGCAGGATGTCTTTGCTACTGTCGGCGTCAACAACCCCATCGATCTTCCCCAGATTGCCGTCGTCGGCAGCCAGTCTAGCGGAAAGTCTTCCGTATTGGAAAATATTGTCGGCCGTGACTTGTAAGTCTGCACCATCGGTTGCCGCGCGGTCGACTTTTTGTGTTACTGATAAGCTGGTGCAGCCTTCCGCGTGGTTCCGGAATCGTTACCCGTCGACCCCTCGTCCTCCAGCTCATCAACCGGCCCGCTCAGTCCAACGGCGTCAAGGAAGGCGACATTGACGGCGGCAACGACAAGGCCGCCAACGCCGACGAATGGGGCGAGTTCCTTCACGTCCCCGGCCAAAAGTTTTATGACTTTTCCAAGATTCGCGATGAGATCGCCAACGAAACCGAGGCCAAGGTCGGCAAGAACGGCGGCATCTCTGCCGCCCCCATCAACCTCCGCATCTACTCTCCCAACGTCCTGACCCTGACCCTCGTCGATTTGCCCGGGCTTACCAAGGTCCCCGTTGGTGACCAACCCAGAGATATCGAGAGACAGATTCGCGAAATGGTCCTCAAGTATATTGGCAAATCAAACGCCATCATTCTCGCCGTAACCTCTGCCAACATTGACTTGGCCAACTCGGATGGTCTTAAGCTCGCCCGCGAAGTCGACCCAGAGGGTCAGCGTACCATTGGTGTCCTGACAAAGGTCGATTTGATGGACGATGGTACTGATGTCATTGACATTCTCTCCAACCGCGTCATTCCTCTGCGTCTCGGTTACGTCCCCGTTGTCAACCGTGGTCAGCGCGACATTGACAACAAGAAGGCTATCAACGCCGCTCTCGAAGCCGAAAAGAACTTTTTTGAAAACCACAAGGCCTACCGTAACAAGAGCTCCTACTGCGGCACTCCATACCTCGCTCGCAAGCTCAATTTGATTCTTATGATGCACATCAAGCAGACTCTACCTGACATCAAAGCCAGGATCGCCAGTTCCCTGCAAAAATACACGGCCGAACTCGACAGCCTAGGCCCCTCCATGCTGGGCAACAGCGCCAATATTATCCTTAACATCATTACCGAATTCACCAACGAGTGGCGAACCGTTCTTGATGGTAACAATAATGAACTTTCCAGCACCGAGCTCTCCGGCGGTGCCCGTATTAGCTTTGTCTTCCACGAGCTTTACTCCAACGGCGTCAAGGCTATTGATCCCTTTGACGTCGTCAAGGATGTCGACATCCGTACCATTCTCTACAACTCCTCTGGCTCCTCCCCAGCTCTGTTTGTTGGCACTACAGCCTTTGAGCTGATTGTCAAGCAGCAGATCAAGCGCCTCGAGGACCCTAGCCTGAAGTGCATTTCGCTCGTCTATGATGAGCTGGTTCGCATTCTCTCTCAGCTGCTTGGAAAGACGCTGTACCGTCGCTATCCTTCTCTCAAGGAGAAAATGCACAGCGTTGTCATTGCTTTCTTCAAGAAGGCCATGGAGCCCACCAACAAGCTCGTTCGCGATCTTGTCAACATGGAGGCGTGCTACATCAACACTGGCCATCCCGACTTTCTGAATGGTCACCGCGTAAGTAGCGCTGATTTCTTTTGCTGAAAACACTAGGCTAACAATCACAGGCCATGGCTGTCGTCAACGAGCGCCATAACCCTAGCAAGCCGGTCCAGGTCGACCCCAAGACCGGCAAGCCACTGCCTGCGACCGCCACCCCCGCCCGCACAACCAGCCCGCCTATTCCTGAGGCTGATGGCAACGGTGGCTTCTTTGGCAGTTTCTTTGCTGCCAAGAACAAGAAGAAGGCTGCTGCCATGGAGGCCCCTCCTCCCACGCTCAAGGCCTCTGGCACATTATCTGAACGCGAAAACATTGAGGTCGAGGTTATCAGTATGTGTATTCTCTCTGCTTTACTGATGAAGTTTCTAACACGAACAGAACTGCTCATCTCTTCATACTACAACATTGTCAAGCGCACAATGATCGACATGGTGCCCAAGGCCATTATGCTTACGCTTGTTCAGTAAGCAGCATCTTGTAGCCCATGGTCGTCTTCTTTACTAACATGGTCAGATTCACCAAGGATGAAATGCAAAAGGAGCTCCTCGAGAACATGTACCGCACCGATGCTCTGGAAGAGCTACTAAAGGAGAGCGACTTTACCATTCGCCGACGAAAGGAGTGCCAGCAAATGGTGGAGTCGCTGTCGCGCGCCAGCGAGATTGTCAGCCAAGTGCAGTAAAGATGAGGGATGCCGAACAGGTTGCAAAACTTGCCTCGCGCGTCTTGATTCGCCAGACGGAGACGCAAGATGTGCTGCAGCGCAGCGCTCTACCGCTTCTTGGGCGAATAAAGGTAATACAAAAGAAGTTAATATTTCAATTTCCCTTTTCGATACCATGACTTGTTGGACGGGGGCTTAGAGTAGATATGAAATGACTTGAAGTTTGTTTTATTGTTACTTTGTTTTCCTCTCCCGCGATTGTATCAGGATGCGCAGATCACAGGCTTATTTACGGCAGATAAGCTTTGGCAAAGTGCAATACAACACTTGAAACATGATACACTGACATCTAGGCGCCATTTCCCACAAGCAGTCTTATTGTGTCATGTACATGTTTTCTTTGGCAGGAACCGGGACCGAAAAGCTGATACAATATTCAACCTTTTTTCCCTTTTATATCTTGGCCTTGTCGTTGATCAACGAGAGGCCTCGCCCGTTTTTATCTTCGTAGTGCTTTCCGCGCTTCCAACCCAGCCACGCACCGAGCACCTCGTCGCCGCCCTCGCCCACGTCTAGCAGCGTCGGCAGATATCCTTCCCCCTCGACGCCGTCGCCCTGTCCGCGGTCCTCATCACCAACCACCACCCCTTGCTGCCGTCTTGCCGCCACCGCGCGCCACGGCGTATCCCGCAGCGTCACCGCAGGCCGCTGGTCGCCCTCGCGCTTCTCATCCGTCTGCAGCTCCTCATAGTCGAGCACCGGCGCAACACACGCATCCGTCCCGTCAAACACGGCCTCCCACTCACTCCTCGTCTTGCTTTTGAAAATCTCTGTAAACAGCTTTGCAAGCTCCGGCCAGCGCTCCTCATCACCACGGTCCTCCTCCCATCCCTTTCCCTCCAACCCGAGTCCTTTTATAAGTTGCGCGAAAAACTGCGGCTCCAGCGCGCCCACCGTGACCCATTTCTCGTCGCTCGTCGCGTAGCATCCGTACCAAGGGCACCCGCCATCCAGCACGTTTTCGCCGCGCGGCTTGTCGCCCATGGGCGTCGCGCGGGCCATGCGCGGGAACGTGGCCAGGTACGAGCTGCCGTCCACCATGTTGGCCTCGACAACCTGGCCGCGGCCCGTTGTCGCGCGCGCGAGCAGCGCCAGCAGGATGCCCTGGAAGAGCGTGGCACCGCCGCCCGCGAAATCGCCGAGGATGTTGACAGGCGGCTGCGGACGCTCCCCCGCCGCGCCGAGCAGCGACAGCGCGCCCGATACGCCAATGTAGTTGATGTCATGGCCCGCCATGGTGGCGTATTTGCCGTCGCGCCGGTAGCCCGTGATGCGGGCGTACACGAGCCGCGGGTTCAGCCGTAGCAGTGGTTCCGGGCCGAGACCGAGACGCTCGAGCACGCCCGGGCGGAACGGATCAATGAGCACGTCGACGCCGCCCGAGGCGACGAGCGTATGGAGAAGCGCGATGCCGCGCGCGTCTTTGAGGTCCACGGCAATGGAGGCCTTGTGCCGCGCGAGCATGTCTTGCGGGGCGTCGTTGTGGCGATTGACGCGCAGGACGGTCGCGCCCGCGTCGGCGAGCATCATGCCCGCAAAGGGGCCTTGTGCGGAAGAATCATGTTAGAACAACTGTATGGTGGTGGTTGATAGGAATGGAGAGCTCGGGGGTGGTGTTGGTGACGTACCGGGAGCGAGGCCCGCAAACTCGAGCACCTTGATGCCTGTGAGGGGGGGTGCGCCGACCATGATGTGAGTGTGTGTTTTGATGAAATGAACAAAACAAAGACAGGCGTTTGTTTTGAAGGAATTCTGTCAAATCGTAGTTGCAACAAACAGGTCGGTCGGATTGGCAATGATGGCGGGCTTGTATATATGCAGCCGTGTAACCGAGGGACGTCGGCTATGTGGGGTAAGCTTGATGTGCGATGCAAAGTATGGGGAAATTGCAGACAATCAGCAACATCGCCGAGCCGTCTTGATACTGATTAGTTTTTCTGCTGAAGAAGTATTTCTGCTGAAGAAGTATTTCTGCTGAAGAAGTATCTCTGCCAAAGAGATTGGCCCTTATGTTTGATTCTTTCTAGATTAAACTTCAGTTTACATTTCATGAATGCCAAGTCACTCGCATGTTCAACTTAGAGATGCCTTGGCAGTGTATTCTATTTTTTGCTAACGTTTTTTAAATAAGCCGAAAAGAATCCGACGCCGTATATAATGTTCCAGTCTCAGTTGCTGTGGCGTCGTGGGAATCGTCAAAGAAATAACCGTGTAAATGCCTGTGTAGCACCTTTCCAACGCACCAAACTCCAAAAAAAAAAAAAAAAAAAAACACGCACGTCAAGTAAATCGACAAAAAGACCAGCTATGCTTGTTGCAGTTTTCAGATTTACTGAGTCCACCAATCGCCCTGGTCGTGCATGGCTTGCGCAACCTTGACAAAGCCGGCAATGTTGCTGCCAGCGACCAGGCTGGGCAGCTCGCCCTGCTTGGCGGTGACGTATTTCTCGGCCGTCTCGAGGGCGTTGTCAAAGGCCGCCTTCATGATGCCCTTGAGCTTCTCGTCGACCTCTTCGGTGGTCCAGGTGAGGCGCTGGCTGTTCTGGGCCATCTCCAAACCAGAGACGGCGACACCGCCGCAGTTGGCGGCCTTGCCGGGCGCGTACCAAATGGCCTTGTCGCCCTTGGAGGTGCGCTCAGCCTCGAAAACGTCAATGGCCTCTTGAGTGCAGCCCATGTTGGAGCCCTCGGCGACGGCAACGACGCCGGCGGCAATGAGCGCCTCGGCCTCTTCCTTGCTGACCTCGTTTTGAGTCGCAGACGGCAGCGCAACGTCAACCTTGCCAACATGTACCCAGGGACGGGCACCCTCAATATACTTGAAGCCAGAGGAGACCTTGAAGGCCGTCAGCGCCTGGCGCTTCACCTTGAGGGTCGCAATCTCGTCAATGTGCTCGACAGTGAAGCCCTGGGAGCCCTCGGCAATCAGGGCGCCGTTGGAGTCGGAGAGGGAGACGACGGTAGCGCCGAGCTCTATGCACTTGAGGGCAGCGTACTGGGCGACGTTACCGGAGCCCGAAATGGCGACGCGCTTGCCGGCGAAGCTGCCGCGGCCGGCGTGCTGCAGCATGTACTCAACGTAGTAGACGAGACCGTAGCCGGTGGCCTCGGGACGGATCAGGCTGCCGCCCCAGTCAAGACCCTTGCCGGTCAGCACGCCCTCCCACTTGTTGCGGGCCTGTCGGTAGGCACCAAACATGAAACCAATCTCGCGGCCGGTCACGCCAATGTCACCAGCGGGGACGTCGGTGTCGGCACCAATGTGCTTGGAGAGCTCGCGCATAAAGGCCTGGCAGAAGCGGCGAATCTCGCCGTCGCTCTTGCCCTTGGGGTCAAAGTCGGCACCACCCTTGCCACCGCCCATGTTGACTAGTTTTATGTTTTAGTATGACGCTGGTTTGTGTAAGTGATTGGGACTACTCACGTCCAGTGAGAGCATTCTTGAAGATTTGCTCAAAGCCAAGGAACTTGAGACTGTGGAAAAAGTCAGCGTCATGCATGATTGTGCATTGGTCTAGTTCAATGTGACTTACATGGACAGGTTTACGGTAGGATGGAATCGCAGACCACCCTTGTAGGGGCCAAGAGCCGAGTTGAACTGGACGCGGTAACCACGGTTGACGCGGACCTTGCCCTTGTCATCCTCCCAGACGACGCGGAACTGAATGACACGTTCGGGGATGGAGACAACCTCGAGAGCGGTTCTGTACTCGGGATGCTGCTGGAAGAGGGAGCTGTTTTCGAGAGTGCTGACGAGCTCTGCAGTAAATGTGTTAGTCAAGTAGTCGACAGGCAGAGGAAGCATGGTCCAGGCTGGACAAGGAAAGGCCTACCATTGTAAGCCTGCTCAAACTCGGGCTCGGAGGGGATGTTGGACATGGTGGGCAAAGAGTTGCTCTGGGCAGACTTGTTGCTGACGGGCTTGTTGTCGGGAGCCTGGTTCTGGAGGATCTGAGTGGGCGTAGCGTCGTGGGTGCGGACAGGATCAGCGTGCTGGTAGTCGGTGGTAGGAGGAAGAGTAACGGGAAGAGGTGCTTCAAACATGTCGGTACAAGGGAGGAAGCAGATAGATAGGAATGATAAGATAGGAGTAGGATGAGAATGGACTTTATAGGTAGGTGCGCTGGAGAATGGATCTAGTTAAGCTTTCTGGTTTGTCTGTGCCACAGCCGGCTAGATGGATATGATGGACATTCAAGGTTCCGAGGAACGAGACGGGTCAAGCCCAGCTCTTTATGATAACGATTGTAGCCTACAGGATATTTTGTTTGGTGTCTAGTCGGCCCGTGATGGGTGGGCGACGTCGGACATTAACTTTGGTGCAAAGAAGGGGGCGCTACATGCCGTCGTCGTCCGAAGCCAAAAGGCTAGTACCAACATGGGACGTTACCTACATGGACTGTGAGGAATAAAATAATAAAAAATAAAGTGAACAGGCCATCTACCAATGTGAGGCAACTGATAAGGAAAATAGGTGGTGGTGGAGAGGCGAGACAAAGTACCCAGTTCTCGGCAGCGCCTCTCTGCCCCCACCGAATTTTGACTCGGCCGCAGGCGACATGCGAAGAAAACTAAATAAAAGTAGATGTAGAGCGACATTGAAGGCTACTGCAAGCGTGCAAGCGTGCAAGCAGGCCACTCAATGCCTTGAAGCCACCCCAGGGAAAGCTCCGATGGTCGCAAGTGACTTGAAACTCTGTTGCCGCAAAAGGCTTAAAATGTTTGTGGGGTATTCTGTATTCTGTATTCACCACTGGACAATCATCTTTTTCGAGGCTGATGGGCGTTCGCCTCGGCTCCACCGCTTCCAAGGGTACATTAAACTGCGTCATCATGTCTATTTGTGTGTGTGTACCCGGATGAGGAAGAAAGACACGCAGGACCCCCCCTAGAAGGCGAAGAAATGCCCCATTCCAAATCCCGTACGGGACACTGGCTGGCGCTTGCCTGCCCAGCCCAGCAGCGCCCCTCCCTATTTCGGCAAAGCAGAGCCGCAAGGGGACTACAAGATGGATTACGTAGCTGGCGTGCAAAGATGTAATAGAAGAAAAGGACTGTTCCAAAGAAAGAAAACAAGTTTAAGGCGCAATTGACCGCCTCGGACGCCGCCGCCCGAGCCGACAAAAAAAAAGAAGCAGGCAGGGCAAGGACAAAATCGGGTGGTCGCAAAAAAACACAACAGGCGGCAGTATTGGCCCTTTCACAAGCCAAACCGAAAAAAAAAAAAAAAACGAGGTTCCTGGTTCGAGATAAGGGATCCAGCCATACAGAGCCGTCCGAGAGACTAGCGTAGAGATAAGGCAAACCCCGGCGGGGAGCATCTACACATGGTGGTGGTCTTGTTTCCCCGCTAGTACAACCCAAGCACCAAGCACCGCACTAAACCAAGGTAGCCGATGTTGTTTACTGGGTGAGACTGGCGGAGGGTCCCGCGAAAAAAAAAAGAGACAGATGCGATCGTCCCCCCCCCTTGCTTGTGGTGCTTGTTCACTGGAAACGGCTACCTGGAGACAACGCGTGCCACCAATGACGACGTCTCCTGCCCACGCCGTCGTTTCCACAAACCCCTGGACATTACTCAATGGCCAATTGGTATTCGGTACAACAGGTGAACAGCTAGATATTTAGTGCCTGCCCCCCAGATGTGCATGACATGGCTGCCTTCGCCGCCCACCGTCTCCGCCGGTGGTCCGGTCTCACACCAAAACATGATAATTCTTGTTCCTTATCTCTCTCTCCTCCAGCTCTCTTCAAGATAAGCTCCCGCGCCTTTTGCAACCTATCACCATGGCCGACTTGCAATAATAAAGCCCTCATCAGCCCGTCTCTCAAATATCCCGCCCCCCGTTACCGGCGCTCCTTCGGCGGCGCCTCGGCCGAGACTGCTTCGTCTTCTACCTATTCAACACCTAACCCCTCCGGACTCCGAGCCACTTGGTCGAGTCCGTGTTTCCATCCTATTTTCCCCGACGAAAACGGGTAAGAATTGTATGGCCCCGCCGATATCGCATTGGGCTATATACCTTTGTCGCTGGCCAGCCAGCCCTTTTTCCTGGCCATCACCGGCTGAATTGTCGGCGACAAATATAAAAGGGATATTCATAAATCACTCGTAGCCGAAATGAATCAAAATGACGGCAGATGTACGCTGGACCATTTCTCAGCTCAATGCAACGCAGATGCTTCTCCTGCCACTGGTTTTTCTTGGCCGTTTGCGCATTACGGAGATTGTCTGGGGCGGGAGATCCTACGTCATCAAGATACACACCGTCCTCTACCCATGGGCTCTTCCTCATTAGGTACTCCAATCACTGACAAAGAAGCAAACAAAGAAAGCAGTGGACAAAGGCTCAATTGATGCGCTGGCTTCTCATCCACCTCGTTTTAAGGGTCCTCCTTGAAATCCCGAAACAATCGACATCAACGAGTTAAAGGGTTCAATCTAAAGCCCACACTAGCGAATCCTGCAGCAGCAATTTGCAACGTAGCCATCAAAACATGTATTGAAACCCTGAAATGCGTGTCTTGGCCTGTAATAGAAACAACGAAAACGCCACAATAGATGATATCTACCCCTCAAACATGACCCCCACATATTCTCGAGCAAGTAACGAATAGTAAGGAATGAGAAAAAACCAAGGGACAGCAAAACCACAATGATGGCCGTTCAACCGTTTCTCCCTCCTTCATTAAAAAAAGCAGCAATACGTCGCAACAATTCCCACCCACCATGAAGCAAAACCCTAGCCAGACCAATCGAGAAAAGCATACGCCTCGAAATGCAGATAAAAAGACATGTGAAAGAAAATATCAGATGCAGTTATTTTACCAGATGGCGGCCTGGTCGGCGTCGAACCTTGACAGCTCCTTGCCCGCATCCTCCAGATCCTTCTTCGCCTTCATGCGCATGTAAAAGATGGGACAGTCCTTGCTGCTGCAAATAACCTCGCAGTGCATACTGCCCTGGCAGCGCTGACACTGCGTCCACAGCCGGCCAAACCGGATCTCGAGGTCCGACATGCGGTCCAGCGTGCGCTTGTACAGCTCGCCCACCCGCGGCGCGCAGTCGGCGCACACGGCCCCTTGGCTCTCCGTCTTGCCGCTCAACGGCTTCTTGCACCCCATGCACGTCTGCGTCTTTTTGGTGAACCGCATGAGCCCGCCCACCGACGGCGCCGCCACCGAAATCGTTCGCGTATGGTCGCCCGTCAGCAACGATTTCGCCTTGGTCTCGCCTAGAATCGGCTCGAATATGCGCGTCAGCGGCTTCGCCAGCTGGTTGTCCAGGTAGTACTTGGTGTCGATGGGCACATTATTCTCCAGCACGTAGATGGGGTCTTCGGATTTCTCAAAGTTTTTCGCCCCGGCGGCTCCTCGAATCATGACATACGCCACACGATCTCCAAGGGCGGGAGCCGAACCAGCGTCACGCTTCTTCATGCGCGCCGCCAGCTCCACGTGCGCTTGCTTGGCCGAATAGTCTTCCTTTGTGAGGGCCTTGGTAATGACCAGCTTCGACATGTCGACCTTGTTCTGGAGCAGGTCGGCAATCGTGTCCTTGACGTAGTCTTGAGCACCTTGCACATCGCGATTGATGAGAATCATCCGCAGCACCTTTTCGATGACTGTTTGTGCCAGCAAACAGTTATCTCTTCGTACCGTCTCCAGACCCTTTGTGTCCATCTTGTCGTACTTTTCCGTCTTGGTCCAGTACAGACCAGCATAGCGTTTTTTGTTGATAAGCAAATATGGAAAGTAAACTTTTTCAAATTCCAGCTTGATTGGCTTGATAAATTTGGAAGAGACAAACGCAGCCGCCTCTTCGCCCAGCTTCATTGCCTCGGCCAGCTCTTTGGTGCCGAATTTGACCATGACGGAATCGGTATCACCGTAAATGACTTGCGCGTCGTGCGAATACCCATTAGCAATGCAGTATTTCTTCTCCACCTCATCCTTTGTCTTTTCAATCATTTGGCGACCGAAACTTGTTGTAGAACTGGCAATGGCCAGACAAGGCAGCTTACCGGTTGTAGCACCGGTGAGACCGTAGACCGAGTTGGCGGAAATCTTCAGAGCCAGCTGACGACCGTTCAACACGGCCTTTTTGAACGGATCTGTTTCGACGGCCAGCTCCCGCTTGGCTTGCTTTCTAGCGCTGAGAAGTTCTTCCAAAATCTGAGCCAGCAGACCCTTGCGCTGTTTCGTAGTCACAAACATGTCACCGTTTGGTGTGACAATGTAGTCTTCATCCTTGACCAGGTTGAATTGTGCTATTCTGTCTTTTCGTGTGATGAGCGTTGTGTAGCAGAGGTTGTGTGCCTGCATGATACTGGGGTATAGTGAAGCAAAATCGAGTGTTGCAATTGGTACGTCATAGTAGCCACGAGTAGGCTCAATGACTGTCGCACCTTCGTACTGGTCATCCGAGGGGTCGCCCTTCATGTTGGGGATGACCAGCTTCTGCTCCAGAGCTTTACGGAACAATTGACTAACAAACTTGATTTGTTGACCGCGGGAGAGCAAAAAGTTGAACGGAACACCTGTGACACGAGCCATTTCAGTATAGTTTTCCAAACACGAAAGCTTGTCCATCAATCTCTGCGGGAGATAGGCATCCTTCAGACAGTAAATGGCCAGACGTCGACGAGACTCGGGTGTACCGTTGAAGAGTTCTGTAATCATAGTGTGGTGCACATCTTCTTTTTGTTCGCCGAGAAATTGGGCGCAGACCGAGTTTAGCGTGTAACTTCGCAGGTGGTGATCACGTTGAATGAGCTGAAGCAAATCGAGCTGCAAGCGACCGTTTGTATTCGTTGACTTGGTGTCACGGTTACCAATTTGCTTGCTGGAGAAGCTGGTATCCTTGACCCTGGACGGAATGCTGGGCAATCGAGTCCAGTACTCAAAGCCATTGACCTTTAGGTGCTTGGCTCGGTTGATGAGATATGGGAAATCGAAATTGGCAATGTTGTAGCCGATAATGATGTCGGGGTCGACTTTGATGAGAAACTGTTGCCACTCACTCAGCATCTTGGCTTCCTTTTCATATTCAAGAACCTGAGTGGCGACAATGGAACTGGTCGTGTCGAGACAAAAGACGTTTCTGACGAATGGCTTCTTTTCACCATATCGGGTGACGACGTTGGCAATTTGAATAACAGGGTCGTGCTCGGGCTCTGGGAAAATGCCCTTGCGACCAGCGCACTCAATATCAAACGACAAAATACGAAGCGGCGCCATCTTGGCCCAGTTCCCTTCAGGCTTGTGCGCGACGAGATCGTGATAGTTAATCTCGGCCTCAATCTGGCAGTTTGATTGCCTGGCGTGCTCGGGGATGAGCTTGTATGTATTTGCGGGCGCCTCGACCCAAGCCATGCCCTGAATTTTGCAATCGACCATGAAGCGAAGGACGTATTGAAGATTGTCGTAGGTCATGATGCCGCCGTCGGTACTGCCCCACATGCCTTTCCAGTTGGCATTGCCGGCCTCAATTGTTGATCGGACACTGTTGATAAACTTGGGATCGGTGACGGTGACCTGCAGAAACGGGCTCTGGACGTTTCCATTGAAGCCAAACATGTCCTCGCGCAGGCGCAGCACCACCGAGTGGATGGCGGGCTGGTGCTGGGTGAGCTGCTGCTCGAGGAACGCCTTGTACCCGTTGCAGTCCTTGGGCTGAAACGACGCCGGCGCGGGGACATATAGGTAGTGGCGAAAGTCGGTGACGTGCAGCATGACCGAGTTGCCCTGCTCCGTGACGCCAAAGAGCTTGACCGTGGTGCGACCGCCATGCAGCGTGCCCTCCTCGGCGTCAATCGACTGGAAGCAGATGCTGTCCCTGGAGGCGTCGAGGCGCTCGACCGGCGGGCGCTCCCACGCCTGATCCTTTTCGGTATTGTTCTGCCTGCGGTCCGAAATGTCCTGGCTGAGCTTCTCGAGCACCTCGGACTCGAACACGCTCTTCGGTTGGCTGGAGCCGAGAAACTTGGAGCGCCGGTCCTTTTGCGACGCGGAAAAGACGGCCGGCGACGACGAAAAGACGTCCACTTTGCGCTTCTTGGCCGATGAGGGCGTCGTGGGCGGTAGGTTGGGCCCAGTCTTGGACTCGCCCAGCACCCGCTTCTGCGGGAGGACCGCGGTCGTCATGGCTCTGTTCTTCTGTATTCGTTCGGGTGAGAAGGATCGTCGCCGGTTTCTAGAAACGAACGAGGTTCAGAGCCCTTGAATCATGCAAGAAGCACGACAACGAGCAAATGTCAGTCTTGTAATTGTAGCGAGTTGCAATGATAAAGTTTGCTTGTCAGTGGACTATGATGGGCAAAAAGTATACGCCAATTAGACTGACACGCCGGTTTGGGACGCACTTTAGAGAGACGCGCCTTTCGCATCGTTGACGTGACAGATCCACTAAAGACTTAATGGGCTGCACGTGATTTCGCGAGATCATCAATAGACAAATTTGATCAGAGTACAGCATGACACCTGAAGAAAGAGTTTGATCTGAAATCTCAATCAAACTACGGGCCTATGTTTTCACTTTGAAAGTATCCAGAGCACGTCTTTCTGCGGCGGCGGTGGCAAACCCAAACCGGGACAGTGCGCGTTGACGCTGGATACAGCAAGCATCGCGCCGAAGCGCCATGTTGAGAGCCTCACGATGGATCAAATGGTGTAACACTTCGAGGTAGCCATAATGATTTTTTTAATGACCTTCGTTCCAATATCAGGTCAGCATATCTATTCTATGTATGCATGACCAAAGTCATCAACAGCATTGCCCAATCAAACGCCAACGCTGTGCAGCAATGCCAACCTTGGCATGCGATGCAAGTGGTGAAAAAGCAAAATCAATGTGTCCAAGTAAAGTATCCAAGTAAAGAAACATCATTTTGGGCAATCAAGATGCCTCCTTGATCGTGCCGAGCTCACACCAGTCTTTGATGGGCAGGCAACTCAGATACTTGCACCATCCACACTGGTCGCCCAATTTGTAAAAGTTGTTGAGCAGCACAATAAAAACGACAATGATGGTAATGAGAACGGCAGCTCGGACAATCCACCAAGCCCACCAGAGCGCCTTTCGTCCTCTGAAGAAGCCAACAGGGCTCTTATGGAAGGGTGGATGTACTCCTTGACCGCCTTGAACAGCGGAATAAGCCATGCCCTCATCCAGACGTCTTCGTAGCGCATTGGGAGAATGCAGAACGCAAATCCCAAGCGCAAGACCCATAAGGAAGCCACCAATGTGCGAGAAATTGTCTAAGCCGGGCAGTAGACCTAGAACAAAGGCAATTACCATGTCCAGGATGATAAACATGAGATCCTTGACGGGGCTGCGACGCTCCGACCACGAATAAAGCAAGTCCAAAAGCGTAAGCGCAATGATGCCAAACAAGGAGCCGGAAGCGCCAGTAGATGCAATACCGGGTGCGGCAAAATTACCACCCATGACGAAGCCGAAAATACCGGCGCTCATGTATACAAGAAAGAAGCGGATCGAACCGATAGCCTGTTCCATTTCCTTGGCCACTGTGAGCTGAAGTAGCAAGTTGAATCCAATATGAATGATTCCGGCGTGCATAAAGATGGGAATAATAAAGCGGTACCACTGATCGGGCGCCGGATTCTGGTCCGCGTTTCCGTCAAAGACGGGGTCGGGCACGCCACCAAAGCCACAGAGCGTGGATAGCGGGCAAATTTCGGTGTTGGTCGTCGCATTCGGGCAGAGGAAATAAATTGGTCGGTCGGCTGGTGCCCCCTGGATGGCCTTGATATTGTGCATACAGGGCGCGTATCGAGCGCCCATGTTGATCAGTACTTGGGTCGAGGGTCCAATCATGGGATTGAACTGCGGCTTAATCATGATGGGAGAGCCGGTCATAATACCTAAAAAGGTGGTGTCAGCGAAAATGTGCTCAGCATCAGCATGGCAGATCTGGGCGACTTACCATTTTTGGCAATCTCGGCAATGAATACGGCAACCTGAACAAGGCTGAAAAAGTACACGACAAAGGGAATTCGTTTCTTGTCGGACCCAAGCATGCCCAGCTCTCCTATGCGGACTTTGCCCTTGCCCCTGCGCGAGCGTTGGCGAGGGGCTGCCGAGGCATCGTAGATGTGATCAGTGGGCTCGCCGTCCTTGGTCGGGCGGTCTTGCAGGGGAATGTCCTCTGCGACATTTGGTCGGGACGACATGGGCGAGGCTCCTGCCTGGCCATAGTAGCCTGTGTCTTGGTAGAGGCCGGGCTGCGGCGTATTTCCGCCATGATGGCTACCCTGTCTCGAGTTTGACGGGTAGGCGTTGTCGTCGAAGACGGTATCAAAGGGCGACGGTCGGCCAGGCTGGCCTTGAGCGTGCTGTGCATTGTAGTTGTAATCGTAGCCGGGCTGGTTGGCTTGATATTGCGGCGCTGGTGTTGTTTGCCGCGAATGCACATGCAGGGCTTCAGGGTCGTAGTATGGCTGTTGCGCGTTGGCGGCGCCGCCGGAATAAGAATAGGCACCCGACGCCATAATATCGACAACTCGTCGTTCCGTCGTGGTGTGTTGAAGTATAGAGACGACGGATGAGCGGGGAGATGAAAACGCGAGAAAAAGATGCGAGATGAGCGATGCAGAAACTCAAGCACGCGTGGAATTTGTTCGAGAGCGGCCAGGGACCAGTCGGGAGCGGACGGCTATCACCTAGAGGAGAGTTTAGTGCCTGATGGTGGGTGGGCGGGAGCAACAGCGCTAAAGAGGCAACAAGGCGGAATGGGCGGCGTACCAGGCCGTGCAGGCGTAGAATTGCAGGTGTCGTTTCAGGAGCGCAGTAGGCTTGCAGATCAAAATATGCGCGGCAAAGTCTGTGTGTAATACGAAGTAGAAGGGGAGAAAGCAATCAACAGACGATGAAAATGAATTCAATGTAACCGAGCAAACGAGCGCGATGATGAAGGAGCCAGGTAAATAATAAAGCAGCTCAATCTCGGCAGGAATTTAGTGCCCCGTCCAGGTCAAGGACTGAGAGCCTTGAGGTGCCTGAATTACGCAACAGTGTCCACTGGCGGCTGTGCACTGGTTGATCACTGCCACGGTTGGGCCGTTGTCGTGGTGGTACAGAGCTGGCAGTGCAATCTGGGTGGAGAAGTAGGTACCGTCACGACGAATGTTGCAGTTAAACTGGCAAACAGTGACAGTACAAAAATACTTGCCTATTTGCCCTGTGTATCTAGCGCTGTTTGGCGGAAGTGGCTGGAGTGGCTGGGCAGGCTTCCTCTAAGGCGCAGCACCTTTGGGGCTATTTTTGGAACACCAGTCGACCAGATACTGTCTTTGTCATGCTCAGTGAATTACTTTAAATACCGCTGAATGCTAAACTTGGCAATAATCAACTTTGTGTATATCCACGACGTGATCTTCTTGCCTCGTCGCATGACCACAGTCATACGAAGCACCGTTGGCACCAAAGCCACATCATCCACTTTCACCTCCACCATCAGTCCAAAACACTCGACTCCAGACGACCACTCCCGACGGCCACTCCAGACCACCACTGTATCGATCGACCAGTTAAGCTGGGGCCACTGCCCTTGCTCATAAGTTGTAACAGATACCTGCCAGCTGCCACGTCATATCGCTGTGCACGTCTATCAGCCGACTCGTACACGAAAAGGGCTTGCTTTTTTAATCTCACAGCTTGGCTCTTCAATCTTATCCAGATAAGAAATCCTCTGCAACACCCGTCGTTTTGCATATTTATTTCTCGCATGTAATCGGTTTGTCTGATGTACATACTGCACTAAATTGATAGGTGATGTATCGTAAATATTCGTAGCTTTTGACCTTGTCAGGCCCTCGCCTGGTTTGTTGTACATGGTGTTACATTGTCCATCCCCCATCTTCAATACGCCAAAATCGTCCGCGGCAATTATATCGGCGCTTCCCCCACGGACGATGCTGCTTCATTTCTTGCCTTTGTCTGGGTCGTCTTGATTCGTCGGTTCTCCTCCCTGATCCTTTTTCGTGCTGCCCCAATTGCCGCTGAACACATCGGCAATCTGCTCCAAGATGATGTCGCTCATGCCCTTGCCCTCCTCAAAGCTCCTCTGGTGCTCCTGTGCGCGCCTCTCCTTCCAGTCCTCCTTTTCGCCGCCCATCCAAATGTCCTTGAGCACGTTGGAGCCGTGCCCGTCCTGTCCGGGCGGCGGACGGCCCTTGGCGGCCGCCTCGCGCTCCTTGTGCTCCTTGAGCAGCCTCTGCGTCCGCTGGGCGCCCTCGGGCAGGCCACTGTCAAAGGCCGAGGACACGCGGTTGTTGAATCGGTCGTAGATGGACACCCCCGTGTAGGATTTGCAGAGGTGGTTCGTGGAGAGGGAAAAGGTGGCGGCGAGGGCAAAGAAGCGCAGGTCTATCCTGCGCGGCGGCATCAGCATGATGAGCGGCGTGCCGACGGCGAAGACGAGGGCGACATTGTCGATCAGGGGGTTCTGAGGCGGCCGTTGCGGCGTCTCGGGCTGCGCGGTCGTCGTGGCCATGATGTCGGGTCGCTGGGGTGAGAGCTGTGCCCGATTTGAATCGTCTAGGGTGGAAGATTCGCAGCGTCGTGTTGTCTGCAGATGGAAATAAGTCTTGGCGCGTGCGTAGTGTGAATTTTCTGGGCGGGCTGGCGCTTCGGTTCGATCAGCTTCGTCAGGCGAGGTTAGGGCGGAAGCGGAGTAGTAGGGCGAGATGGATATCAGATTTCTGTCCAAAAAAAACTGTATCGTGATCTGTTGGTCTAGCTTGCGATTTGATGACGGTAGAAGCTGGAGACGTTGACACAGATAATTCGTTCAGGCGAGCCAGGAATGGCACTTTGTCGGCGTTGGCGACGGCGGCTCTCCAGCTGTGGGGCCGGACATTGGTGCCCCAGCCAGCGGCCATCAGTGCAGACAAACGGCGTCAATGGCAACTTGACTATCTGAATGGCTGTAGATCTACAACTGAAATGGTATCAAGTTGTATACTATTTCAGTTGTAGATCTACAGCCATTCAGATCGTCAAGTCGTGTCTCTAGAAGCCAATCGCAGCAGCATGAGACGAGCGGAGAGCGAGCCGCAGTTGAATCGCCGGTACATGAGCGGGCCGCATCAACGCACATGCTGATCGGGTAGCATGCCGAGCACCGAATTTTGAGTTGGAGGCAAGGAGATTTAACTACTGTCTTTGGTCGTCATGTACCAGAAATAGATGTGCGGTTGGTCTGAGTAAGCCATGGACATAAGTGCGCGGATTGAGTGTCGAGTGTTCAAAGTCGTACGTTTTGGTGCTTGCATAGATAATAAGAGTCGTATGAAGATGAGTTTGCACGCGTCAAACATGATAAATGACAATAAGACGGGTTAATAAGCCGTGTCTGGCTGCCACGAAGCAAAAATAGGTTTGGAGATGCAGCTAGTTGATATAAATACTCGGCGCTACTTCTATTATTAATCCTGGCTATATCGCCTCGACTCCCTTATTTACTAGTAGTTGGAAAATCTCCAGATGGCCTTTACGTAAGGCAGCCTGGCGTGCGCTACCCAGTACGCCGCCCTGCGCGTTAACATTTGCTCCCTTGTTTAATAGCAGCCGAACAATCTCTCGATGGCCTTTATATGAGGCAACCTGGAGGGCGTTGCCATATTCGCTGCCTTGCGCGTTGATGTCAGCTCCATTATCTAGAAGCAGTTGAACAATCTCCTGGTGGCCTTTATATGAGGCAGCCTGGAGGGCGCCGCCATAATCGCCGCCTTGCGCGTTGATGTCAGCTCCATTATCTAGAAGCAGTTGAACAGTCTCCTCGTGGCCGGTGATTGAAGCAGCCTGGAGGGCGTTGCCAAATTCGCCGCCTTGCGCGTTGATGTCAGCTCCATTATCTAGAAGCAGTTGAACAATCTCCGGATGGCCGAAAATTGAGGCAGCCTGGAGGGCGCTGTCATAATCGTCTTGTGCGTTGATGTCAGCTCCATTATCTAGAAGCAGTTGAACAATCTCCTGGTGGCCTTTATATGAGGCAGCCTGGAGGGCGCCGCCATAATCGCCTTGCGCGTTGATGTCAGCTCCATTA